>PVJX010026358.1:0-25931 GCA_004027295.1 Dolichotis patagonum | reverse complement strand
AGCTGAATTCTACAAGAAATTTAGAGAAGATTTGATGCCAATACTCCTTAAACTCTTTAATGAAATTGAAAAGAAAGCAGTCCTCCCTAAATCATTCCTGGAGGCAAGCATAACTCTCATACCAAAATCAGAGAAAGACCCAACCGAAAAGGAAAATTATAGGCCAATCTCACTGATGAACATTGATGCAAAGATTCTCAACAAAATACTGGCAAATAGAATGCAACAAATCATTAAGAAGATTATACATCATGACCAGTGGGATTCATTCCAGGAATGCAGGGATGGTTTAACATATGCAAATCAATAAATGTGATATGCCATATCAACCGAGCCAAAAACAGAAACCACATGGTCATCTCAATAGATGCAGAAAAAGCTTTTGATATGGTCCAACACATGTTCATGATAAAAACCCTTCAGAAACTCGGAATACATGGTGTCTACCTCAACCTTATAAAGGTCATCTATGACAAACCAACAGCCAATATTATACTAAATGGACAAAAGCTAAAAGCTTTCACTTTAAAATCAGGAACAAGACAAGGATGTCCACTATCACCACTCCTTTTCAATATAGTTCTGGAAACACTAGCCAGGGAAATCAGACAAGAGAGACAAATAAAAGGAATAAAGATAGGAAAGGAAGAGGTAATAAACAAATTCAGTGCTGTAGCTGGCTACAAAGTCAGCACTCAAAAATCAATAGCATTCTTGTTCACAAACAAGAAACTCACTGAGAGAGAAATCATGGAAATATCACCCTTCACAATAACATCTAAAAAAATGAAATACTTTGGAATCAACCTAATGATTGTAAAATCAACATTATGAATGTAAAAGACCTATATGCTGAAAAATATACTACACTAAAAAAGAAGATTGTAGAGGACCCAACCTGAATTTTAGTAATTCTTGAAGTAATTCTTGAAGAAGGGAGTGGCTTGAGTATGAACGACTCTGAGATTGGTGGGAAATATATGAGTCTGGGAGCTGGGCTAGCTAGGGGTCCTGAAAGCACCTCTGCAATATGCAGAGGTAAGGATATACAAAAAGATCAGTCTGCATAACACAATTGAGGAAGCATCTAACGTTTTGAGAACCAGTACTTCAGCTCTGATGTGCAAATTTTTCTGCCCTGGGAAGTTATATTCTTTTATCATGAGGCTAGATATCAGTTAATAGCCCTGGAGCCATGGCTCTTCATCCCAGCCAGCTCAACCATGTTTTTGGGAGTCAGGGGGTGCAGAAACAGTGACTGCTACCTAGCTTCAAAGATTATGCAACAGCACCTCAGCTAGCCTTCCAGTGTTTGGTTAATTAATGCCAGTTATTTCAACTGGAAGATAAGATTCCCAGTGTATCCATTTGTTTTTTTAATTTTAGAACTGTTTTCAATCTGATCATGTGTTATTAGTGTGTTAGGTTATTTGATGTCTACTACATCAGCTAGAAGACAAGATTTATTAGTAAATAAACTACTGGAATTTCATGAAATACAAAGAATCTAAATTTATAAAAGGATAACTAATAAGTACTCAATAAATGTTAGCATAACTGAGACAACACTGAAATAAAAGAAGTAACAAATAAAAGTTTGGCACAAATTAAATTTTCATGAAAATGCTGAGTTGGCATACCATATGACAATTTGAGGAAAATAAAGATGACACACTTGACTACTTGTAACATTTCCTATGACCAGATCTCAGTGAAAATACTTATTTTACTAAATGAACTTATGTAATATGCCTTTGTTTCTTGTGTATTCACCCAGTGTAATTTTACAAAAACAACCACTGCAAGTATGACTGTATGTGTAGTTATTCAAAACCATCTTTTTCAGAGTTTTTCCAGTGCCTCTTTCAGATCCTTGTTCCCCAGGCTGTAAATCAGAGGATTCAGCATGGGAATCATAAGCATATAAAACAGTGAGGTAATTTTGTCTTGATCTAGGGAATAGGAAAAAATTGACCTGAAATTCATGAAAAGCAGTGTTTCTTGGAAAGTGGCACCTGCAGTTGAGTGCAAGGTGCAGGTGGAGAAAGTTGTGAATCTGTCTTAAGCAGAGTAGATCTTTAAAGCTGAAAAGATGATGTAGCAATAGGAGACAAAAAACACGAGATAGTACCCAGTTCAATGAATCCAAAAAAGGTGAATAACATCAGCTTTTTTATTTGTATGTCAGAACAAGAAAAGAGAAAAAGTGAAGGTAAATTGCAGAAGAAATGATTAATCTTATTAGACCCACAGAAACGTAAGTGAAATGCCAGAGTTGTATGTATTGAAGCAACTGCCAGTGGGTAAACCCCAGCCATGAGCAGGGAGCACAGCCTGTGGAATGTGGGCTGTGTACACCAAGCGGTTGCTGATGGCCTTGTACCGGTCAAAGGCTGTCACTGCCAGCAATATGCACTCAGCATCAGTAAAGACACAGAATATTAGAAAGTGCATAGCACAGCCAAAAAAAAAGAATTTGATTTATTTTTAGCTATGAGATCCACCAACACCTTGGGTCCAATTGCTGAGGAATAGCAGAGGTCACAGATGGAGAGGTGGCTGAAGAAAAAGTACACTAGTATGGGAAGCTGAGAATTCACCCTAATTAAAATTATCATTCCAAGATTTGCCAGCAGATCAATGACATGAACAAAAAGAAAAACACTAAATGGAGTTATCTTCATCTCAGAATTCCCATAAAAATGCACTCAGTGAATGAGGAGAAATTTTCTTTGTTCACTCTTCCTCATATTTTCCTAAAATTGCATTAAAATGATAGATTCTAGTACATATCAAATTCCTCTGTACATTCACAATATATTTGTAAGAACATACTTTGTTTCTGTAATTTTCTTTATTGTTCAAAAAATACCTAATCATGCATCATACTTTAAAAGGAAAGGAATAAGGTCTGGAAGGGAACAGTAAATAAAAATAATTAAAAGATATAATGTACATGTATCAGCTCCCTAAGATGTATGTCATAGTTATGCATTTAAAAACAGGCACTTATAAAAATTTTTAAAAATTAAAAAACAGTTATTATATCTGATGACAATGATAATATAAAATCAGAAAGTGTCACTGAAGAACTTTAAATATAAATGTCACTCATGAAATATGTTACTTTCTACTAGGTCTTGACTTTATCTTCATTGTTTCATATTTTAGGAAGTAAAGATTTAGTGTACTGAAATCTTAGTACATTTTCAAGATAGTATGAACGTCCATCACATAGATTCTCCCAAATTTCTTTTCTTTTTAATTTATTTTTTAAATTTTATTTAAAGAGAAAAAAAGCAAAACAGAAAAAAGGTAGAAATAATACAGAATTTCAAAAAAAAGTAAGAAATCACTAGTTGATAAATTACATATTGTCTTCTTAGAAATAGTTGTTCATGTTGCAAAATTAAGGCATACAAAGTGGACATTCAAACAGTGAGTCTGAAAACAGTTCTGTTCAACAATCCAAAAAAACTTAGTAATATGATTATCAATCCTACACACTTAAACATACATGCAGTTATATCCTTTAGAGCACTTTCATTCCCTCCTTTTGCTTTTCAAGTCCATTATCTGTTTAGTTATATCATGTTTCTGCTTGCTCAGTATCATATTGATCTGTTTTGTTGTTGTTATTTCCTTTTTAATCACCTTATATAATTCTGTTGTTTTGTTTTTGAGTTTCTCCTCATCCCTGTCACATGGATCTACTTTGGTGGAGTTGGGAGTATTTGGAGGTATTTTGTTACCTTGTTTTGTCATGTTCTATTTTTTATTTAATTTTTTATTAACTTGGAGGTAGTAATATACAACAAAACAGGATGAAATAAAGCCAACTGAGACAGTGTAGTTAAATTGGTACAGAACATCACAGCAGGTCACTGGGGCAGCAGTAATAGGCACCATTGTATATCTTGTTATCTTCACAATAGTTGTCCTTTCAATCAGGTATAACAAAATCAAAATTAATACACAATATTATAAAACTTCCCAAATTTCATATATGCTGTCCCTCAGAAACCATGGTTTAGTTTTAAAAAAAACATTTTATTTCTAGAAACTGGGAGGTATCATTGAGTGGCAATATAATTAGTATTTTGCTATTTTTGTTCTATGTTATTAGTTTTGAATGAGACATAAAACTAGTATCATTTTAATAGAAATTTTTTTATTCTGGTAGAGTGCTCATTGTATATTTGTTAGGGTAATCCAGAGACAAAGCATGAGTCTTTTCATCATTCAAAAGGAGATTTACAGATGTCTCCTTTCTTTTCTGAAAGAAGAAAGTTCATGGTATTTTTTAATGTTCTGTCTTTAGTTTAGAATATTAGAAACATACCAGCAATAAGCTGGTTTTGATAACAAAACACTAAAATGCATATTTCCAATGTTTTTAAAAATTATTTAATTTGCTATTTGTACAAATTTCTCAAAAATTTTAAAAGTTCTTAAGTATTAAAAATTTTGTGCTCCAATATCAGATAAGAGTGAAATTTTATACATTGTACTACACTATTTGGCTTCACAGGGCTGCTTCAAAGACCCAAACTAACCATCCTTCCACAATAACCTGATGGTAAGGTCTCCCATAATTTTTCTGTTTGGATGCTCTTCAAGTCTTGCTTTATCCAGTGGCTTTGGTAGGTTGGTTCATAGCAGAAAAAGGAAAATATGTCAAATACACACACATACAGCTATTTATTTAGAGTCATTAAAACCTAAGAATAAAATAATTCATATTAAGAAATTTTGTTATTCTACAACAGACTGATGATAGTTTTGATAGAAAAAGAGAGCTACATATTTTTGTAAATGTATAGAAACACAGCAGACATTTTATTTATTTGGGAATGTTTCTATCATTTAATCCCTTTGACCAACAAAGATTGGCAGACATCACTCTTTGTTATTGTACTCCCAACCTTTAAGAAAAGCCATTCTCTTAAGCAAAATATACCAAACTCACAAGTGTAAATACCATATAGTCTCCCTAGTATGAGGGTTGATAAGAGTATATAAGATTTTATGGTAAGCATGAGTCCCCATCTCACAGCTTTGAAGCATTTCAATGTTTTCATTCATCAGTTGGAATGGTTTTATTCTGTTTTGTTTGACTATATCATGCGTGATGATATGAACAGCTGTTTTGAAGAAAATAAAACATTATGACAGCTATTGCTGATTTAATATCATCCTCCTTAGAAGTCCTACCATGCTTCTATTCTTCTACTACCATTGGTTCTATCTATCACATTGTGTCTTATTGGGATTTGAATATGTGTGATAGTTTAAACAAAATTTTTCTATCAAAAATGAGATATTATAGTACCCATTGATCATTTTCTGTTATTCGGTTCAGAAAGCCCTGCAATTCTTTCACTCTTTGAATGGCTTTATATTATTTTGTTATGTTTGATATTATTGTATTTGAAACTATGCTCAACTATAGCAGAGAAAGAGATATTGTGATAGCTACTGTTGATGTCTGGTTGTCTTAATGTAAAGTACTGTGTTGCCTATGTTGTCCTGTTCTGATCTGCTCTGTACTGCCCTCTTTTGTTTTATTCTCTTTAAAATAAAATTTTTTTAAAAAGATATATGAGTTACTACCAAATAAGTTAGCAAACTAATATTGTGAATAAGCAATGTCACACATTCTCTGAAAACACAATGAAGGAAAGAAACTCAGTGATTCTGTATCTCTAGACACTCACACCCTTGTACAAGAGGCCTACAATCCAGCCCCACTTTCCACTGAATCCTATAGTGAAGACCTCAGTTATTTAGCATAAAGAAGGGCAAGTAATTGTCTAAAAGTGCTTAGGCCATGCATTTAAGGAGTCTATAATGCATTCAGAACAATGTTTATAGAGTGAAATTCAAGATAATATTTTGAAGAAGGTGTTTCTGATATTATGTACTGGATATGTATACATATATATGCACATATAGAAATGTGTATATGTATGTGCATAGATGTGTATAATCTTCATACTCTGAAGAATATATTTCCAAATCACAGATCAAACAAGAACTTTTAGCAAAAGAATAAGAACTCTCATCAATAACAGTGAAATCAACCATTTAAAAAATGAGCAAAATTTTAAATAGAAATTTCCTTAAAAAATACAGGAATGCAAAACAAACACAAGTGAAAGTGCTGAGTGTCTGTAATTATTAGGAAATTGATAATTAAAACCAAAATGAGATACCATGAGAGATATGTAATAGCAAGTGGACTTAATTTTTAAATATTGATCATATTTCATTTCAAAGACAAAATTGGAATCTGAACTTTCAAGTAGTATTTGTGGGAAAGAAAAATGCTTCACACATTTGGGAATACACATTTGACAGTTTCTTAGAAATTTAACATAACCTGTCCTATAATACAACAACCTTATCCCTGAATATTCATGTAAGAGAAATTAAATAAATGACTTCTAAATGAACATTTATAGAAGTTTTATTAGTAATAGCCAAAACATGGGGAAAAACTGAATTTTATCAATAGGTAAATTGTTGCACAAATTGTCCATTCATAGTAATTATAACCATAACAAAACATAAGAAATTTCTGAATCCCACACCATGCATCAATCCCAAAATAGTTACAATGAGTGGAAGGAATCACAAACTGTATGAGAGAATACATCAATGAAATACTAATACCAATATTATTCCTTTTTCCTTTGAATATACATGTATTTATGTTGACAATTCTTGCTTTACAATTTAAACTGCCTCATTTAAACTGGGATTTGGCTGATTTCACTTTAAGTAGTATTTAATAATGCAGTATAATCCTACAAACAGAGGACAGAGGACAGAGACCCTCTCCCAGGGATCTGCAGAGGAACTCCAGTCCTGCAACCCCAGCTCCCATGGGCGCTTGCTGTGGAGGGGCTGAGGCTCCTTCTATACTCCACAGTGGGGCAGGAAGGAAAGAACAGAGAGCAAGCCCTGACTACAAGGTACAGGAAGACTGTGCAACTGCTGGTCCTGGGGGCTTTGGATAAACCTAGGGCAGACTCCTGGGGAGCAGAGTCTGAGAAGAGATGCTGCTCACATCAAATGTGTCCTGTCCCTAATATTCAATTTCAGTCTCCAGGAAGGGAAGCAGGCAGGCAGATTTCATCTAAACAGAACTTACTACAATACTACAAAAGACAGGAAATTGTCTCCTTTTACATATGCAGAATCTGCTTTTTTCACCAGTCTGGCAGGGGACTTATTCATTCAGGGAGTGCTGATGAGTGATACCCTGCTGTAGAGCATCATGTATATCCAAGCAGAACAGTGCAAGATGAGAGAAGCAAGAGCATCAGCTTCACAGAATTTTGAGTCTAAAGCAGGAGCTCATTTGTTTATCTTTTATTTATGTACTGCATACTTATTTATAATTGTTATGATGAGCATTTTTGAGGTGATATTAGTACATATAAGAACTCAAACAAGTCTTTTACCTGTAAACATTCCTTCAGGCTCAGCAATTTTATTATTATAACCATTTTTTAAATGCTTTTTAAACATTTAAACATTTTTTAAACAATGAGTTGTGCATGTACCAGTTTGCAAAGCCCAGTCTGGAAGGGGACTTATTCATTCAAGGAGTGCTGCTGAGTGACACCTGACTGTAAGACCTTGTTTACAGATCAGCAAAATGATGCTCATTCTATTCTGCCTCAGTTTACAAGGAAGGCAATGTCCAATAATTACTGCACCTCACACTCAACAAATGCACAGTCATGAATCTATAGTGGGAAATATCTTGAAGATTGGGTGGGTGAGAGCCCATGACAAAGTACTTGAGCTTTAGTGTCAGAATTTCTGAACCATTCTGTATGGAAAACAGCTTTACCCAGAACACCATGCAGTGCTGGTTGCTTTTCTCACAGCCCCCTTGCCATTCTTTTTTCTTAAACTGTAGATCAGGGGGTTCAGCATGGGGATGACAACAGTATAGAATACAGAAGCCATTTTGTCCGTGTCCATGGAGTAACTGGAGCTGGGTTGGGAATTCATGAACAGGAGGGTACTATGGAACACAGCAATGGCTGCGAGGTGGGTGACACAGGTGGAGGAGTCTTTGCATATGCCCCTGGCTGAGTTCATCCTAAAGATGGCAGTGATGATGGAGCTGTAGGAAAGGAGGATGGTGCCAACACAACTCCCCAAGACAGAGCCAATGAAAGTGAACATCACAATCTCATTGATGGGTGTGTCTGAGCCAGACAGGGCCAGCAAGGGTGAGATGTCACATAAAAAGTGATTGATGACATTTGAGGTGCAAAAGGACAATTGAAATGAATCCACCAAGCCTACAATATAGACACAGGCCACCTGTTGAGTGCTGACCCTCCTGGATATTGCGATTGTATAAAGGAGTGGATTGCAAATGGCAATATAATGGTCATAGGCCATGGCAGCCAACATGAGACATGCCACATCTGCAAGGTGCCAAAAATATATATTTATGGGCTGGGGATTTAGTTCGGTGGCATAAGCACTTGCCTGTCAAGTACAAAGTTGTAAGTATGATCCCCAGTAATATATATATATATATATATATATATATATATATATATATCACATAAATTGTATGCAGTCCTTTTTTGCTCAGATAGGAAATTGGCCGGTGCATTGGGAGAGACAGTTGAGGAATAGCAGACATCACAGGAAGACAGATAATTTCCCAACAAATAATACATGGGTGTATGAAGTCTGGGTTCTATTTTGATGAGCAGGATCATCCCTAGATTGACAGCCACAGTAATGCCATAAACAAGAAGGAAGAACACCAAGTGTCCCTAATGGACATCCTTTCTATCAGAAAAGCCTAAGAACACAAATTCAACAAGGCCAATGCAGTTCTCCACTACCATCTCTTAGATATGGAGGCTCCTGGATGTGAAAAATGGAAATGAATATAAGTTTTCATACTCTGACTATATCCACAGTTTATGGTCAACCCTTTTTTCTATAACTGAGAATAATTAACATAACAACTGTTTAAAAGTATACTTCACATATTGGAAATATACTCATTTTTGTGTTAATAAACATATTATTTTGCAATAGTTCTTGTGGCACACATTCATCCAAACTAAGCCATGCTATTTCCATTTACACCTGTGTAGCCATGGCAACACATGCCTGAGATCTGCACTTCTGGGAGGCCAAGCAAAAGCATAACAACTTCAAGTCAAACTCAGTGAATTAATGATACCCTTGCTCCCACTACTCCAAATAAAAAAATACAGAACTCTGGATGAAAATCAGTGAGAAAAAAAACCTGGATTCGATAACCAGGACAGAGAGAGAGAGAGAGAGAGAGAGAGAGAGAAGAGAGGAGAGAGGATCTATGCAGTGCTTAGGCTAGTTTTTATTTCTTTCTTAAAGATGAAGAAAATGATCTCTTCAAAAGTGAAGGTAGTAGTTCTAACAATTAGTTATTCCAGATTACACATCTTTTGACAAGACTGCTGTTGTCCATTTTGTAAAATATTTTTCTTGCCTTGTAATACAGAGGTATGGTTAATTGAGAAGTACTTGTAATGAATATATCTTATTTTCTTTCCCTTAATATCTAAACTCATGGAGCAGGTGGAACCAAGGCAGACCTATTCCTCGCTGCTGTACTGTCACAATTTCCTATCAAACATGCAGGCCCCATCCAGCTTCACCAAGTAAACCTGCATGTCATTGTCCTGGAGAAGGTACAGTCAGTAGGTCAGGACCAGCTGGATTAAGCAGGTTACTGTGTGCTCTAGAAACAGATGAGAAAGTCTCCATGAGCCATAGCCCTAGTGCAGCATTGGTGGTATAGTGGTGAGCATAGCTGCCTTCCATGAGCCATAGTCCTACAAAGACAGACATGGATAAGTCAGAATACTCCTAGTCCTCCCTCCTCCTTTTCTTAGGGATTTTTTTGAGACAGGATCACCCTTAAACTGGTTTATGTAGCCCAGACTGACATCCAACTCATGGTGATCTTGCTGCCTCAGCCTCAGAGTGCTGGGATCACAGGTGTGTGCACCACATCTCCTTTTTCCCTTTTGAAGCTGTTGTCAAGCAGTTTTTCTGTATTTAAAACCTAATGGCAGAGATATTGGTAACACATGAGACACAAATATAAGAAAAGTTTTATGGTTTACTAGTTGAGTGCATCTGATCAACTAAAATCCACATGATATATTCACAACAAATAAGAATTATGCAATGTAAAATAAAACTATTACATTTTCTCTATCCATAACCTCTAAGAAATTTGTTCCTAAAATGTGTTCATTTCTCCAGAGTATGTTATATTGTTTTATTGTTTACTTTGACCCCCATTTCTGTTGTATCCCAATGAAATCTTCTGAGTTTTAGGTAAAAACAATAGTTTTTTCTTCAGAAGGGAAATGAATTCTAGGACTCACATTATAGTTTACAAAACAAATCATATAACACATAATATCATTCACATCCCCCTTTGGTCTGTGGGTAGATGAGAAAGGTGGAATTAAATGTAGATGAATTTTAAAATGATATAATATTAATAAAAAATAAACTTGCAAGTCTCAAAATCTTTCCATAAACTCATTTTAATGCATGTAGTAAGATATTTTAATGATTGAATTTATAATATGACTACATTCTTTAAGATATATGAAAATACTGATAACATATTAGAAATAATATGTGATGCTTTCTCAATTTTGTCATCATACTAATATTTACTGATTTCCTGACTTCTATGTATAGCTATTGAAATGCTAATATGTAAAGTATTAAAATTTATGTTTTCATGATCTTAGAGTATCATTTGGTTTTTATAACACTCTTTATTGAAAAAAATAGCTAAAAAGTGTACAAGATAAGTCAGAAAAACACCAAGAAACATTAGTAAATGAGCCAGCACTACTGATTGCTTCATTGGATGCAGCTCTATCTACAATGAGATAAGTTTCTCTCTGATACAGCGGCAAAACCCCACACCAAGAACAAGAACACACACTGTGAGGTTGATATGAGGAGTTTTAATCAAAGGAAGCAGAAGTGGCACTTTACCCAGCAGACCAGGGCAAGGCACCCAGGGCAGGGCTGAGTAAGGTTTTTATTGATGGTTAAAAGGCAGGTAGGTATTGTTTCAGTCATGGCCTGAGAGCTGTGGGTGGCTCTTGAACTTTCTATGTAATGTGTCTTTCTCTGGAAAAGCTGGCAGCAGGGCTCTCCATTACAGGGGATATTCCCTTGTTTTTGTGGTTAGCCTCTTATAATGTAGCAACAGACCTTTTGTCCCTGTGTTTCAGTTTTTTCAATGGTGGGGGGACTGGTCACTGTTGGCCAGATCTATCAGTCTCCTGCCTGCCCTGAGTCAAAACCACTTCTGTGTCTCATCTTTGCATGTTGAACACTTGGTCTTTCAGGAGTAAGTGACAAAAGTTTTCACATCTAATGTATCTCACAAATAGGATATTAGAGAAAGAAGTATATACTTCTTAAAAATAATTTCTTAAAACTGTCTAGCATAATACTCAATATTATGTCATATTAGAGTAAATGACCCTAATCAACAAGTTCACCTGTTCATAGATAAATATTTCCTTTTAATGAAGTAAAATGCAAACACACACACACACACACACACACACACACACACACACAAATGCATTTCATGAAAAACATTGACAGAGACTTCTGTGATTTTAGCAAAATCAAACCTTATTTTACATACTAGAGATAACTAGGCTTTGTTATCTATATTATTGAATTTCTAATTTTTAAACAAAAATGATGTCAGAGTAGAGTTTTGCAAATATTATCACTAGAGATGATGTAGTTTTCTATTTATGTACATTAATTTCTTTAACCTCTCTTGAACCCATGGGTATTATTACCCTACCTAGTTTTTCACATCATAAAATGTCTGTCATAAGTAAAATCATACACCCAATATTATGTTATTTACAAGTGATTCTTTGAAGGAAATTCTAAGAAATAGCCTAGGAGTTCATGTGCTACATTTGATCTTAAAATTTGATCAATTTTAACCTTCTTATCATAGGCATTTTATGCTATCTATTATCACATATTATCATATATATTACATGCTCCCACATATGTCCCTAAATGTCCCCAGCAATCTCATAATGAAATCATAAAACAAATTAAATTTGTGAAGCAGGTCTATTTAAATATAAGTGCAGAATAGGAAGCTATTAAAGAACTGTAGTGTGTATTATTTTACATGTTGGTCTGAATTATTTCACTCTCTTTTATATGTGAGCTCCATTCATCCTGTTGTATATAATGAAAGTTCATTTACTTCCATTGCTGTGCATCAATCTAATAAACAAATACATCAAGTGTTATTTATCAGAGTGAAAATAATAATACAGTGAAATATTTTTGTATCAGCTTTGAGTGTATGTATAGACTTAGTTATTTTGGATATAAAAAATGAAATGACATTTTGGGATCATAAGGTATTTATAAGGTATAAAAAATATTTGCTAATGAAAGGTTAAATTACTATTCCTGTCAACATATGAGAGCTAAAGTTGCTATGAATCCACATTAATACTTGAAATTATTATTGTTAGTTATGTTCATCTTGGTTTTTTTCATGATTAGTTCTAATACAGTTCTGAAATTACAATTTGTATTATATTTAGACACTAATAGCCATAACATATCATTTGTGATGTTTCTATTTAAATCAAAATGTAGACTAGAATGCCATTAAATAGACTGTGATTAAAGAATCTGCCCTTTCACAATTCACACATGGGAGGTCCGTCTTACAAATGACTTCCCTCTCAAGGAGGTTGTTCTTAAGTATGGTTTGTTTGTAATTCTTAAAAGGTGTGTCTTATTAAAAAAGTGTGTCTTATGTTGGACACAGTGTATGATGGAAAATATTAAAAACCAAACACAACAAGCTAACTCTACTGTTATACTTACCTGAAAATGCTAAGCTGGACATATGGGCTACTTCCTTGATTTTTCTCATGTATGGATGTTTGCAATGCAATATTCCTTGGGTCAGGGATCTTCTGTAGTTACTGACACAGTGCTTCAAAGCACATTCCTGGAACTTACTCATTTTTTCAGAACCATGTCCTCATGACACTTTATGCACAGCTCCATATTGCTCCTTTCTAACTTCATTTTTCTTTTTTCTTTTAAAAAGAATAAAACAAAACAGAACAAAGCAAATCAGAATAGAACAATGCAAGCAAGACAGAACTTAAAAACAAGACAACAGGAAATCAACAGTGGCTACCATAATGTCTCTTGTTTTCACTCCTATTCAATATAGTACTGAAAATACTAGCCAGAGCAGTTAAACAAGAGAGAGAAATAAAAGGAGTAAGGATAGGAAAAGAAGTTAAATTATCATTATTTGCAGATGACATGATACTCTACATAGAAGACCCTCAAAACTCCATTGAAAGACTCCTAACCATAATAAATAAATTCAATAATGTCACTCGATACAAAGTTAACACACAAAAATCAATAGCATTCCTATACACTAAGCACAAAACCACTGGGAGAAAATAAGAGAAGCCACACCCTTTACAATAGCATACTAGAAAATGAAATACTTAGGAATTAATCTAACAAAAGAAGTAAAAGATCTATTCAGGGAAGTTATAATACCCTGAAAAATAAATCAAAGAGGACCCCAGAAAATGGATAAGACATCCCTTGTTCATGGATAGGAAGAACAAACATTTTGAAAATGGCCATTCTCCCAAAATTGTCATGCAAATTTAATGCAACCCCAATTAAAATACCACTAAGATACCTCACAGATCTAGAGAAAACATCACTAAAATTCATCTGGAACCAGAAAAGACCTAGAGTAGCAAAGGCAATTCTAAGCAACAAAGACAAGGCAGGAAATATCACAATCCATGACTTGAAGTTATACTACAAAGCTACTGTAATAAAATCAACATGGTACTAGAATAAAAACAGACCTGAAGATCAATGGAACAGATTAGAAGACACAACTACAACTACAAACACACTCAGCTACCTTATCTTTGATAAAGGGACCAAACAATTCCACTGGAAGAAAGATAATCTCTTCAATAAATGGTGCTGGGAAAATTGGCTATCCATATGCCAAAAACTAAAATTAGACCCATGCCTATCACTAAAGTCTAAATAGATCAAAGATCTAAATATTAAAACAGAAACACTAAATCTGTTAGAAGACTAAGTAGGTAGAAATCTTGAAGACATAGAAGTAGTTAGAGAATTCATGAACAAGAATAAAACTATGTGAAATACTTCACAGAATCAACAATTGGGATTACATCCTATTAAAGAGTTTTCCTATGTTGAAAGAAACCTCCTGCACAGTGACAAGAAAACCCACAAATTGGGAAAATATCTTACCCAACTGTCCCTCAGACAAATGAATTCTGTCCAGAACATACAGAGAATTAATAAAATCAGGTTTCCAAAATTCAAAGACCCATTCCAAAAATAGACATCTGAGGTGAATACACAGTTCTCAGATGAAAAAATACAAATGGCAAATAAACACATGAAAAAATGTTCAGCATCATTGGTCTTTAGAGAAATGCAAATTAAAACAGCACTGAGATTCCATGTCACTCCAGAAAGAATGGCCAGGATACAAAAAACTACCAACAACAAATGCTGGAGAGGCTTAGGGGAAAAGGAACTCCTCTGCACTATTGCTGAGAGTGTAGACTGGTACAACCACTGTGGAGGTCAGTCTGGAGATTCCTCAAAAAGCTGGGATTGGAGGTCCCATTTGATCCAGCTATTCCACATGTGGGCATATTCCCAGAAGAACTGAAAACATCATACCACAGTGATATATGTACATTCATATTTATAGCAGCACAATTTGTAGTAGCCAGATCTTGGAAATAACCCAAATGCCCATCAGCTGAGGAATGGATAAAAATATGTGGAATTTTTATACAATGGAGTACCACTCAGCTATAAATAATCATCACATTGAGATATTTAAAAGTAAATGTATGCAACTTGAGATCATACTCATAAGTGAAATAAATCAAACTCACATGTATAAATACCATGTAGTCTACTTAGTGTAAGCAATGGTAAGAGTATATAAGATACAAAAAACTCAATAAACACAGTGAAAGAACAAGAATCTGCTTAAAGGGGAAAAATAATATCTCAGGGAAATGAAAAAGGAAGGGAAAAGAAATATCTAAAATTATATAAACACACAGCGTAGCTAAGATGATTGTGCTACAAATTCTGTAAGTCCTTGGAACAAAATAGTTAACATTCATAGGATTGGAACAATTGTGCATATTATTGCATGGTGATCTGAGGAATTCTTGAAAATCATTATGTAAAATAACAACCCTACTTATGCTCATACAATCTTGTTTTGAAGGTCTATATTGTCAGTGTTCTGGGATCTTTGCTATTGTTCTTTATATGTCCTTTTCATTTCATATTTTTCTAGGAATTTGTTTTGTCTTGTTTTGTTTTGTTTTTCCCTATAATACAGGAAGGATAGGTATACATATAGAGATTCATGCATATGTAGAACTTCTAAACAGCTTATGAGAATTGATTATATAATGCATGATGAAATGAATACTTTGAAGTAAAAGAGACACTAAGGTACCCAGTGCTGTTTCTGTAGCATCATGATGTGAAATCCAGCAATACTATTATTCTTTGTTCAGAGTGATTTAGTCTGTTTTGTTTTGTTTAATTTCAACATATATGAAGGTATGGACAGCTATTTTGAAGAGAATGAGAGACATTATGACACTCATTGTTGACTGTCTGGTCTTGAAGACCTAAAATGCCTTCATCATCCTGTTCTGATCAGTTTTATACTATTTTATTTTGTATGAATTCACTGTATGTGAAGATATGCATAACTGTTTGGAAGAAAACAAGAAAATATGATAGACAGTGAAGATCCCCATTTCTCTTGCTTTGAAATCTGTGTCACTTACGTTGTTTTCTTATGATCTGTTTTGTTCTGTTTAATTGTACCCTTTTTAACATAAAATTAAAAGTAAATAAAGCTTTTAGACTAAAAGAGAAATGATCATTCCAAAGAAAGCAATTAGGAATATGCTGTACCAGATCACTTTCATTCCAAGTGTTTTGGTAACTCTTAAGAGAAAGAATTCAGGGAATGAGGTGAAGTTGTCCTCCACTCTTCCGTATTCTTGTTATAAACTGTTTATAAAATCACCAGGACAATTTTTTTTATTTTATTTAAGGACAGAAAAAAAACACAATAAAGGATAGCAACAAAATAGAATTCCAAGGAAAAAAGGAAAATAACAACAAAAAACTAAGAAATTATTACTTGACAAATTACATACTGACTCCTTGGAAATAGGTGTTCAAATTACAAAGTTAAAACATGTAAAGTAGACATTCAAACAGTGACACTGTCACCAGTTCTGCTCCATGATCTGACAAAAACAGCAATATGGTCATCCATCTTACCCACTCAGATGTACATGCAATTATATCAAAAGGGTAAAATTAAACAGAACAAAGTGGATCACAAGAAAGCAATATAAGAGACATAAATTTCAAAGCTAGACTATGGAGATATTCACTCTTTATCATATTGACTCTTGTTTTCTTCAAAATAGTTGTCCATATTGTCACATACAGGGAATTCACATAAAACAACATAGTATGGAACTGATCTGAGCAGGACAAAGAGGGCATTTCAGGTCTTCAAGACCAGAAAATAAGGAAGCCAAGAATGGCTGTCATAGTGTCTCTCATTCTCTTCAAAACAGCTCTCCATACCTTCATGTGTGTTGAACTTAAACAAAACAAAACAAGCTAAAATCACTATGAACAAAGAATGATAGTTTTGCTGGATTTCACATCATGACATTATGGAATCAACACTGGATACTGCAGTGTCTCTTTTTCTTCAAAGTAGTTGTTCATTTCAACATGTGTTGTATAGTTGGTTCTCATAAACTGTTTATAAGCTTTACACATGCATAAGTCTCTACATGTATATCTATCCTTTCTGTATTAGAGGGAAAAACAAAAGAAAGCAAGACAAAACAAAACAATTCTTAGAAAAGCATGAAGCAAAAAGTCATATAAAACCACAATACAAGGTGATCTACAATGGTTACCATGATGTCTCAGCAGTATATAACAACTTTAATAAAAATGAAGCAATGGAGACTTCAAAAGCAAGTAATAATCAAAGCACATTGAGTATCTTAGTGAATCTTGTCATCTTCAGCACTCCCATAAGGTGCGTTGCTTATTTTGAGTCCCACTGCCTCCCTATACTCTGAGACTTGATGCTATCAATCATAACAGATTTAAATAAAATCAGACAATACAAAGTAGCAATCTAACAAACCAGAGTCAAATAAGATCAGTCATAATAGGACAGTATAAGTTATACAGGGCTTCAGATTAAGTGGATAGGAAATTAAGGATGATTACGATAATATGTCCTCTTATTTTGGGGATAGCTGACCATGTCCTCAAGTCTAGTGTAAGTAGACAAACTGGAACAGCACATAATCCATCCAAGCAGAATGATGAGAATAATGTAGATTTTAAATCTTGTTACCCCATTAACCATACCCTCTGCCTTCCTTTTTTTAGACAATTCCTCCCCTTTCACTCCCATAGCGTGCATTGCTTATTTTGGGTCCCACTGCCTCCCTATATAGAGCATCTCAATGGATCCTATCTCCTGATCTACTCTGCCTGTGTTTCTCTCTGTTAATATTTCAAAGCCATCTATACTAGAGATTACAATCAATCTTCTCTGCCTTATTTCTGCTATTCTGTTTTTCTGCCATTAGTTGTCTATTTTTCTGTTCTACTCCACTATCTACCCTGTTCAATGAGGCCTCTCTGCCACTGTTTCTGAAATGCTTGTATTCTTTTTCTATCTCTCTAAAATGTCTTTCAGTATTTTTTGTAGAGTTGGATTGGTGGTCACAAATTCTCCCAGTTCCTCTTTGTCATGGAAGCATCTTGCCTCTCCATTAATTTCTAGAGAGAGTTTTGCAGGATACATCAATCTGGGCTGAAGGTTGTTCTCCTTCAGGGCTTGAATTACTTCACTCCAAGCTCTTCTTGACTTCATGGTCTGTGTCGAGAAGTCTGCCATGATTTTGATGGGGTTTCCTTTATAGGTGAGATGTTTCTTTTCTCTGATGGCTTTTAATATTCTGTTCTTATATTGAATTTCTGGGATCTTTATTATTATGTGTCTAGGTGTAGCTCTGTTTTGGTTGTAGGTGGCTGGAGTTCTGTGTGCTTCATACATCTGCATATCATTTCCATTTTCTATGTTTGGGAAGTTTTCCTTAATAATTTATTTAAATAGCCTTTGCAGTTCTTCTGTTTTGATTCCTGCTTCTTCATTCATATGCTTTATTCTTAAGTTATAGATCCTCTTGCCGTCCTCTAGTCTTTGTATGGTTACTGCCTGCTCCCTTGTTATTTTTAAGAGATCTTCCCTTTCATGATCACACATTGCAAGCCTATGTTCAATTTTTGATAGTCTGTCTTTGGTTTCTTTCAAACAGTTTTGCCAGCTTTCTATGGAGTCCTTAGTTTCCTGATAATCTCTTTGAATTTGCTTCATGAATTCTAGGTTTTTTCTGAATTCCTCATTAAATTTTTCTCTCCATTTTTGTTCCTCTGTTCTTCTGTCTGTGCCTTCTTGAGAGGTGCCCAGCCTTTCTTTTATTAATCTACTTATCTCTTGTTTAATTTGAATTAACATTTCAGTTTTGGTCCCGCTTATGAGGTCCCAAAGATATTTCTTTATGTCCACTGATGCTCTGTTTGATGTTGCATTTTTGCTGCCCTCAATCTCTTTTGAATTTACCTCTCTAGATCAATATTCTCAGGTTGGGAGCTGGGGTATTTTTCTTATTTCTCTCTCTCATCATGTTTTTGGTTCCTTCCATACAAGTATATAGTGTAATTCCCAGCCCCTTTTCTTGTTGGTTAAGGTTCCTCTGGAGCATGCAGGCTAGGGGCTTTTGCCCTTTGCAGTCTGCTAGCAGAGACTGAAGTTCAAGCAAGGGCAGTGTGTGCTGGCTCCTCCCCTCTGGGCCAGTCAACCTTTGCAGGCCTTCACGGTGTCAGTGTGTGCCATGTTCAGGGAATTAATTTGTAGCAACCCACTGGGTCCCAGCCAGGGGCACGGCCCAGTCCAAGCAGATCCCACCAATTCACTTGGTGAGGGGAGCAACCAACTGAAGCCACTTCCTTATGGAGTTAGGGCTGCCCTGAGCAAATCCAACATGTTGTCCAGTTGGTTGCCCCTTTCCCATGGGAAGGTCTTATTCCCATCACTCACCAGGTGTTGATGCCGGTCTCTGAGAACTGCTGGGCTCCCCAACCTCTGACAGAATTCTCGGTGCCTCTGGGTGGGTCGGTGCAGGGCTGGTTTCAGGTGAGCCATGTTCAGGGCTGTTCAGCTCCACTCAATCCAGTTGCATTGGTGCCATTCGGTCAGTCAGGTCCATCAATCTGCCATCTTTGGAAACTCCCCCACCAGGATAATTATTAACTAGTATCAGATGTTTTCTACATAACTAGAAGATGTCCATAAGGTGGAACATAATTTCATTGTGCAAATAACTTTCCACACACTCAGAAAACAGCCCAGAAAATGGCACTTTTAAAAAGAAATTATCATGTAAAAAGGACAAGAAGTTCCTAGTGTAGAAACTTTATTAACTTTGATGTTAAATTTATGAATTATACTTATATGTTCATTATCTTTGTTTCTATCATCCATTCTTAGGAAGTAGATCTCCAGAACTTAGAATGTTTTCAGATCCAAAATGATATGAAGGAAATAGCAAAATTAAAAATATAAGACTGATGATCTCATAATTGTCAAGAAAGGATTACAAGCATTACATTATTCAAGAAATATGGTTGAATTTATCACTCATGATATAAAAAGTTTTTAAAAGAGAATCATTGTACTCTTTTTGGTGTCTTTAAGGTATATTGAAAATGACACACACAGCATTGAACTACTTGACACTCATTATCTTTGGTGTGTGAGAGCTTTTACAACTTCTTTGTACAACCCAGTAGATTCCAAGTTATTGGTGTCTTGAAAACAATAGCAGTGACTTCCAATAGGAGGAATAGCATGCTACACACACGCGCGCGCGCGCACGCGCACACACACACACACACACACACACACATTTGCTTATCATTGGCCTCAGATTTGATCCTTTCACTAAACTTAACATGGGAAGAGAACAGGAAATAGTTGTAGACTTTTTATCTTATATTCCTTCAGTTTTTGTTTTCATCTATGCACATGTGAGAGGGTCTAATTATGTCTTTCAGTAAACATATGAAAGTATACTGTACATAGTCATCTTCTATTATTTCTAGACTTAGATATTATGGTGTTAGGTTTATAAGTACTTGAATTTGCACATACTGGCATTTGAGATATGTTTCTTGTATGATTATTTGAATAAAGCTAGAATAAAATTTAAATTTACATTTATTGCCTCATTTGCAAAATGAGTTTAAAAAGGAATAGTTTTACTTACACATCTTGATTAAAATATAAACAAGGAATTATTTTACAGTCCTTATATAAATGGTGAATGAATTTAGAAAAATTATGTGAGTCTAACAAGAAAACATCAATGATAATTATTTTATGAAATATATTTAACTGAGTATATTTAACAAAATCATTCTCTAAAACATTCCTCACTGGTAATTCCACATTTCTTCAATAAAGTAATGCTTCATTTGTCCTCTGCTTTTTAAATATACTTAGAGTGAATCCTGCCTGCAATGATGAAGATTTTCTGTATTTATTGTCAATGCTAAACAATCTGACGACATTTATTTTCACCTAGAGGCTGTTGGGATGTAAGTCTCCTAAATATCTGCTTTCTATTCTTTGTGTTATTCAAACATAATTGATTAGGTTGCTGGATTCTGCTTACCTGAGTGTGCTGCTGAAACTTTAGTAAAGGCAGAACTTTTAACAGCAAATTGACTAATTTTAAAATTAAGAAAAAACAACAATATTCCTCTTAGTTATCATGAATCACAGTCTCTTCTTATAAAACTAGATATCTAATAAAACTTTATAGCTTTAATTTTTACATTTTTTATTTTAAAGATAATAAAACAAAAGAGCACTGAACAAAACAAATCAGGACAGAACAATGTAAACACAGCACTTCACAAGACAACCAGATATTAACAGTAGCTATCATATTGTCTCTTTCTTTGAAGTAGCTGGGCACACCTTCACATACAACAGTTTCAAACATATCAACATAATATAAAATCATTCGAGAGAATGAAAGAATTACAGGACATTCTGAAACAAATAACAGAAATTGAACAATGGCTACTATAATATCTCATTTTCCTTAAAAATTTTGTTCATACTATTACACATAATAAAATCCAAAAATACAAAACATGATAGAATGGAAATAGAGAACAAAAGTATGGTAGGACTTCAAAGCAAGATGATATTAAATCAGCAACTGCTGCAATAATGTGTTGTTTTCTTCAAAGTGGCTGTTCATACAATCGCACATAATAAAATCAAACAAAACAATAATTTTTTTTATTTTTTTAGTTTTTTTTTTATTTTTATTTAAAGAGAAAAAAAAACAACCAGACAAAACAGAAAAATGGTAGCAACATTACAGAATTCCAAAGGGAAAAAAAAACCAAAAACAAACAAACAAACACACAGAAAAATAACAACCAAAACAACAAAATAAAAAACTAAGAAATCATCACTTGATACCTTATATACTCTCATCGTTGGAAATAGTTGTTCACATTACAAAATTAAAGCATACAAAATAGACATTCAAACAATGAGACTGTTAACAGTTCTTCTCAAAAATCTAACAAAAACAGTAGTATGATCATCTATCTTACATACTTAAACATACATGCAATTATATCTTGTAGAGCATTTTATTTTCCTCTCTTTTTTATAGTAGCAATTACACATTTTGGATTCTATTACTCCTACAGTTATTATTACATTTCACACTAGAGACACAATGTGATATTTATAAATATGATTCTTATTTATTTCACTAATGAGGATGGTCTCAAGTTGTCTGCATTTCCCTATGAAGGCCTCAAGATCATCCTTTTTTATAGCTGAGTAGTATTCCATTGTATAAAAATACATCTTTTTCATCCACTCTGCAGTTGATGGGCATCTTTGTTGTTTCCAAGATTTAGCTATTACAAACTGAGCTGCTATAAACATAGGTGTACATATATCACTGGGATATGAGCTTTTCAGTTATTCTGGGAAAATACCCAGGATGGGAATAGCTGCATTGAATGGAGCTTCCACTCCTAGTCTTCTGAGAATTCTCCATATTGATTTCCATAGTGGTTGCACCAGTCTGCACTTCCACCAACATTGGAGCTGTGCTGCTTTTACCCCGCAGCCTCACCAACATTTGTTATCAGTTGATTTCTTGATGGCAGCTATTATTTCTGGTGTGAGATGAAATCTCAATGTTGTTTTAATTTGCATTTCTCAAATGACCAGTGATGGTGAACAATTCTTCATGTATTTGTTTGCCATTTGTATACCATCATCTGAGAACTGTGTGTTCATCTCAGTTGCCCATTTTTGGAGAGGGACTTTGAATTGGGGGGAGGTGTTGATGATTTTCAATTCTATATATGTTCTTGATAAAAGTCCATTGTCTGAGGGGTTGCTGGTTAAAATTCTTTCCCATTCTGTGGATTTTCTTTTCACTCGATGGTGATTTCTTTGAAGTGCAGAAACTTTTCAAAAATATGAGATCCCAGTTGTTGATTCTCTGAAGTGCTTCCCATGCAGTTTGCATTTTGTTCATGAATTCTATGCCTACGCCTATGTCTTCAAGATTTCGACCTACCTTATCTTCTAGTAGATTTAGTGTTTCTGTTTCAATGTTTAGGTCTTTGATCCATTTAGACTTTAATTTTGTGCATGGTGATAGGCATGGATCTAGTTTCAGTCTTCTGCATGGGGAGAGCAAATTTTTCAAACACGATTTATTAAAGAGGCTATCATTCCTCCAGAGAACATGTTTAGCCCCTTTGTCTAATATCAGGTGCCTGAGTGTCTTTGTACCTATACTTGCATCTTCTAATCTGTTCCATTGATCCTTAGGTCTATTTTTTTGCCAGTATCATGCTGCATTTCTCACTGTAGCTTTGTAGTACAGTTTCAAGTCAGGAATTGAGATGCCTCCTGCCTTGCCTTTATTGCTCAGAATTGCCTTTGCTATTATAGGTTTCTTCTGGCTCCAAATCAATTTAAAAGTGTTTTCTCTAGATCTGTGAAGCATGACAATGGTATTTTGATTGCGATTGCATTAAATCTGTATAACACTTTTTGGAGTATCGCCATTTTCACAAGGTTGGTTCTTCCTAGCCAAAAGCATGGAACGTCTTTCCATTTTCTGATATCCTGTTCAATCTCCTTTTTTAACATAGTATAATTTTCACTATATAGGTCTTTTACATTTGAAATTAGGTTAATTACTAAGTATTTCATTTTTTAAGGTGTTATAGTGAAGGGCAACATTTCCATAATTTCTCTTTCAGTGAATTTCTTGTTTTTTTTTACAGGAATACTATTGACTTTTGAGCATTGACTTTGTAGCCAGCTACACTGCTGAATTTGTTTATTTCCTCTAGTAGTCTTTTAATAGAGTTTTTTGGGTCTTCTACATAGAGTATCATGTCATCTGCAAATAGTGATAATTTAACTTCTTCCTTTCCTATCTTTATTCCTTTATTTCTATCACTTGTCTGATTACCCTGCCCTGGTTTCCAGAAATATATTGAATACAAGTGGTGATAGTGGACAGCCTTGTCTTGTTCCTGATTTTAAAGTGAAAGCTTTCAGTTTTTGTCCATTTAGTATAATATTGGCTGTTGGTTTGTCATAGATGGCCTTTATAAGGTTGAAGTAGACACCATGTATTCCGAGTTTCTGAACGGTTTTTGCCATGAACATGTGTTGGACTATATGAAAAGCTTTTTCTGCATCTATGGAGATGACCATGTGGCTTCTGTTTTTGGCTCTGTTGATGTGGTGTATTACATTTATTGATTTGTGCATGTTAAACCATCCCTGCATTCCTGGAATGAACCCCACTTGGTCATGATTTATAATCTTCTTGATGATTTGATGCATTCTATTTGCTAGTATTTTATTGAGAATCTTTGCATTTATGTTCATGAGTGAGATTGGCCTATAGTTCTCCTTTTTGGTTGGATCTCTCTCTGGTTTTGGTATCAGAGTAATACTTGCCTCCTGAAATGAATTAGGGAAGATTGCTTTCTTTTCAATTTCATTGAATAGTTTAAGGAGTATTGGCATTAAGTCTTCTCTAAATTTCTTGTAGAATTCAGCTGTGACTCCATCCGGACATGGGCTTTTTTTGTTGGTAAGTTTTTTATTACATGTTCAATATCAATAGCTAATATTGGTTATTCAAAATTGCTATAACTTCTTGGTTGAGCTTTGGTAGCTCATATGTTTCTAGAAATCTGTCCAATTCCTCTGTGATTTCCTCTCTATCTGAGTAGAGATTTTCAAAGTAGGTGTTCACGATCTTTTGAATTTCTATGGGATCTGTTGTGATTTCCCCTTTTTCCACCCTTATTGCATGAATTTGGGTTCTTTCTTTCTTTTTCTCTATAAGGTTAGCTAGAGGTTTGTCAATTTCGTTTACTCTCCCAAAAAATCAGCTTTTTGATTCATTAATTCTTTGGATTGTTTTTTTACTTTCAATTGCATTGATTTCTGCTCTAATCTTTAAAATTTCCTCTCTTCTATTAGCTTTAGATTTAACTTGCTTTTCTTTTTTCTAGAACCTTCAGATGAAGCATTAGATTGTTTATTTGTGCTCATTCTGTTTTCTTCATATGACAATATGTTTCTATATATTTCCTTCTTAAGACCGCTTTCATTGCATACCACAGATTACAGTATGTTGTGTCTGCATTTTCCTTTTTATTCTTTTTTTTTATTTAAAAGAGAATAAAACAAAAGGGAGCAGTACAGAGCAGATCAGAACAGGACAACATAGGCAACACAGCACTTTACATTAAGTCAACTGGACATCAACAGTAGCTAACACCATATCTCTTACTCTGCTATAGTTGAGCATAGTTTCAATTACAATAATATCAAACATAACACAATACTATAAAGCCATGCATATAGTGAAAGAATTCCAGGGCTTTCTGAACCGAATAACAGAAAATGATCAATGGGTACTATAATATCTCATTTTTTATAAAAAAGAAAAAACTTTGTTTGAACTATCACACATATTCAAATTCCAATGAGACACAATGTGGTAGATAGAACCAATGGTAGTAGAATAAAAAAAGCATGGTAGGACATCTAAGAAGGATAATATTAAATCAGCAATAGCTGTCATAATGTTTTCTTCAAAACAGCTGTTAATATCATCATGTATGATATAGTCAAACAAAACAGGATAACACCATTCAAAATGATGATTTAAAACTTTGGAAGAATTCAAAGCTATGAGATAGGGCCTCATGCTTACCATAAAGTCTTATATACTCTTATCAAATCTCATATTAGGGAGATTATATGGTATTTACCCTTGTGAGTTTGGTTTATTTCACTTAAGAGAATGGTCTCATGTCCATTTATTTATATATATCTCGATGTGATCATTCTTCATAGCTGAGTAGTACTCCATTGTATAAAAATGCCACAACTTTTTTATCCATTCCTCAGTTGATGGGCACTTAGGTTGTTTCCAAGATCTGGCTATTACAAATTGTGCTGCTATAAACATGGGTGCACATATATCACTGTGGTATGATGTTTTCAGTTCTTCTGGGAATATGCCTAG
>PVJX010026357.1:0-25937 GCA_004027295.1 Dolichotis patagonum | reverse complement strand
CCTGTTATAATTGTATTATTGCTTATTTGATTTTTCATTTCTGTTAGTATTTGCTTTATATAGCTGGGTGCTCTAGAATTTGGTGCATATATATTTAAGATTGTTATCTCTTCCTCTTGAAGTTTTCCCCTAACTAGTATGTAGTGACCTTCTTTATCTCTTTGGATCATTCTTGGTTTGAAATTCACATTGTCTGCAACAAGATTGCTACTCCTGCTTTTTTTTAGTTTCCTGTTGCATGATGTATTGTTTTCCATCCCTTGACTTTCAGTCTATGAGTGTCCTTTTGGGTTAGATGGGTTTCTTGTAGACAGCATATGGTTGGATGTTGTTTCTTGATCCATTCTGCCAGTCTGTTTCTTTTGATTGGCGAGTTGAGTCCATTAACATTAATAGTTGTAACTGTTATATATTGGTTTATTTTTGACATGTTATCTTTCTGTTGTTGTGTCTTTAGCTTTCCATTCTGTTTAATTGTCTGCCTTGCTTGGTGGTTTTCTCCCATGTGTATCTAGAATGTCTTTCAATATTCTTTGTAGGTTTGGTTTGGTGTTCATGAAGTTCTTGAGCTGTTCTTTGTCATGCAAGTATCTTATTTCTCCATCCATTTTAAAGGACAGTTTTTCAGAGTATGTCAGTCTGGGTTGGAAATGGTTTTCCTTTAGGATCTGAAATACTTCACTTCATGCTCTTCTTGACTTCATTATTTTTGTTGAGAAGTCTGCTGTGATTCTGATAGGTTTTCCTTTATAGGTTATCTGTCTTTTCTCTCAGCTTTTAGTATTCTGTTCTTGTGGATTTCTGGGATGGTGATTATTATGTGTCTGGGTGTAGTGTTATTTTGGTTATGGCTGTTTGGAGTTCTATATGCTTCTTTTATACAGATGTCATTTTCTCTTCTGATATTTGGGAAGTTTTCAGCTATTACTTCTGTAAATATCCTCTTGATATCATTTGGGCTGTCCCCTTCTTTTTCATTTATCCCAATTAATCTTATGTTATTTTTCTTTGCATCATCTTGCATGTTTTGAATTGTTAATTCCTGATTCTTTGTTATTTTTAAAAGATCTTGTCTTTCCTGCTCACTGGCTGCAATCTTATCTTCAAGGTCTGAAATTCTATCTTCTCTTTCATTGAGGCATTTTTGGCAGCTTTCAATAACATTTTTGATTTCCTGTATATCTCTTTGAATCTGTTTTATGTATTCTGTTTGCTTCATATAGTGTTCATTTAGGGATTCTATTTGTTTGCTTTGTTTCTCTAATTTTTTAGCTGTGTTTTCACTAGATGTGTTCACTATTTCTTTAACTGTTTTTATCAATTCTTCTTTTACCTGGACAAATATTTCTGATTTGAATTTCTTCATAGCTTTTCCTAGTTTCATATTTATTTCATCTGATATCATTTCAGACATTTCAGGTGTATGCCTTCTTTTTTCTTCTATGTACATGGCTTCTAAGCTTTTTTGGAGAGGGCTAGAGCTTTGAGCCTGCCTTTTGGTCTTTCCTTTTGTCATTTTTCTATATTTCCTTGCTTAGAGCAGTGTTCCAATGCTTTCTCTGCATGTGTGGTGAATTACCTCTTGCACCCTCAGTTCCTGGAGGGGCAGTGGCTCCCCCACAGGCTATTGGCTGTCCCACAGGGTCCTAACTCCCCTCTGTGGGCTCCTGGCTCCCTAAGTTGTAAGGCGAATGCAGTGCATGGTCAACCCGTAGCCTGTGGAATCTCAGGTTGGCCAGACCACTGTATTTTGTCCCAGGCAGGTTTCCAGGAGGTTCCCTGCAGGTGAAGGGTGGGCCTACAGGTCCCAAACAGTCAGGCTAAAATGCTGGTTTCTGCAAAGTTCCTGGTCCCAAACAGACCTGGCCGAGATGTCAGTCTCTGCGAAGTTCCCAATCCAAACAGCGCAGGCCACTCTGCGGGTTTGGGAGGTTCCCAGTCCCAAAGAGTCAGGCCGAGATGCTGCTCTCTGGGAGATTTTATGCGGGTGAAGGGCGGGGCTACAGGCCCCAAACAGACCTGGCCATGATGCTGGTCTCTGCCAAAACTCTATTGAAAGCCTCCTAGATATAATAAATAAATTCAGCAAGGTAGCTGGATACAAAGTCAATACTCAAAAATCGATAGCATTTTTATACACTAACAACAAAAGTACTGAGAGAGAAATAAGAGAAGCTATACCCTTCAAACTAGCATCCAAAAAAATGAAATACTTAAGAATTAATCTCACGAAAGAAGTAAAAGCAAAAATTATAATACCCAGAAAAAGGAAATTGAAGAGGACCTCAGAAAATGGAAAAACCTCCCCTGTTCATGGATAGGAAAAACAAACATTGTGAAAATGGCCATTCTCCCAAAATTAGTATACAGATTCCATGCAATCCCAATCAAAATACCACTAACATATCTCATCGATCTAGAAAAATCACTCCTAAAATTCATCTGGAACCAGAAGAGACCTAGAATAGCAAAGGCAAATCTAAGCAACAAAGACAAGGCATGAAGCATCACAATCCCTGACTTGAAATTATACTACAAAGCTACAGTAATAAAATCAATATCATACTGGAATAAAAACAGACCTGAAGATCAATGGAATAGATTCAAAGATACAACCACAACCAGAAACTCACTCAACCACCTTATCTTTGATAAAGGGTCCAAACATGTTCTCTGGAAGAATGACAGTCGCTTCAACAAATGGTGCTGGACAAACTCGCTGTCCACATGCAGAAGATTAAAACTAGACCCATGCCTATCACCATGTACTAAACTAAAATGTAAATGGATCAAAGATCTAAATATTAAAACAGAAACACTAAATTTGCTGGAAGACAAAATGGGTAAAAATCTCAAATATATAAGGGTAGGAAGAGAATTCATGAACAAGAATTAAACTACATGGGACATACTTCCCAGATTCAATAACTGGGACCACATCTTATTAAAGAGTTTCTCCACTTCAAAAGAGATTTCCAGCAGAGTGAAAAGAAAACCCACAAATTGGGAAAAAATCTTAATGGACAGTCCCTCAGACAAAGGACATCTGTCTAAAACTTATAAAGAATAAAAAAAATCAGACCCTTGAAATTTAAAGACCCAATCCAAAAATGGGCATCTGAAATGAATACACAGTTCTCAGATGAAGAAATACGAATGGCAAATAAATACATTAAAAACATGTTCATCATCATTATTAATGAGAGAAATGTGAATTAAAACCACACTGAGATTCCATCTCACTCCAGAAACATTGGCCAAGATAGAAAACACTACCAACAACAAGTGTTGGAGAGGCTGTGGGGAAAAAGGAACTCGTCTGCACTGTTGGTGGGAGTGTAGACTGGTGCAACCACTGTGGAGGTCAGTCTAATATTCCTCCAAAACCTGGATCTGGAGGTTCCATTTGACCCAGCTGTTCCACTTGTAGGCATATTCCCAGAATATCTGAAAACATCATACCATAGTGATATATGTGCACCCATGTTTATAGCAGCACAATTTGTAATAGCCAGATCCTGGAAACAACCTAAGTGCCCATCAACTGAGGAATGGATCAAAAAGTTGTGGTATTTCTATCCAATGGTGTACTACTCAGCTATAAAGAATGATCACATTGAGATACTTATAACTATTATTATTATTATTTTTTTTTTGGTACCGTGGATTGAACTCACAACTCGCACTTGCAAGGCAGGTGCTTATGCAGCTGAGCTAAATCCCCAGCGAGATATTTATAAATAAATGGACACGACTTGAGACCTTATTCATAAGCAAAATAAACCAAACTAACATGTGTAAATACTGTATAGTCTCCCTAGTATGAGAGTTGGTAAGAGTATATAAGATTTTATGGTAATCATGAGTCCCCATCTCATAGCTTTGAAGCCTTTCAATGTTTTTATTCATCAGTTGGAATGGTTTTATCCTATTTTGTTTGACTTTATTATACATGATGCTATGAACAGCTGTTTTGAAGAGAACAAAACATTATGAGAGGTATTTGTGATTTAATACTGTCCTTCTTAGAAGTCCTACCAAGCTTCTATTCTTCTGTTTCCATTGGTTCTATCTATCACATTGTGTCTTATTAGGATTTGAATATGTGTGAAAGTATCAACAAAATTTTTTATTGAAAGTGAGATATTGTAGTACCCATTTATCATTCTTTGTTATTCGGTTCTGAATGCCCAGTAATTCTTTCACTCTTTGAATGGTTTTGTACTATTTTGTTATGTTTGATATTATTGTATTTGAAGATATGCTCAACTATAGCAGAGAAAGAAATATTGTGATAGCTATTGTTAATGTCCAGTTGTCTTAGTGTTAAGTTGCCTATGTGGTCCAGTTTCCATCTGGTTTGTACTGATCTCTTTTGTCTTATTCTCTTTAAAATAAAATGGAAAAAAAAGAAAGTACTCTAAAGGATATAACTGTATGTATGTTTAAGTGTGTAAATTAGATGACCATAGCTTACTCTTTTTGTTAGATGGTTGAGCAGAACTGTTAACAGTCTCACTGTTTGAATGTCTACTTTGTATGCTTTAATTTTGTGACTTGGACAACTATTTTTAAGATGATAGCATGTAATTTATCAAGTAGTGATTTCTTTGTGTTTTTTTCTTTTCTATTTTTCCTTTGTAATTTTGTATTGTTACTACCCTATTTTCTATTTTGTTTTGTTGGGGTTTTTTTCTCTTTAAATAAAAGTTAAAAAAAAAACCAAGAAATATTATCTTTTTCATAACTCCAGAGCAAGAAGCAGCTAGGAGGGTGCATCTGAAGACCTGGACAAAGACTTCCCCAGTTGCTTTAGGAAGTGCAAGAATGGTGGGTGCCCTTCACGTATAGGGAATATTTTAAGGTGGATTAATAGCAATGTGCATTTTACTATAATATATTTAAAAATTTTAAATGTTCTTATATATCTTAATCATACCTCATACTTATATGCAGAAATGCACAGTGTAGCTTCGATAGATCTATGATTTGGCAACAAAAACAGACTGAATTTAAGGACACTCAAGTTTAAAAGGTCAAGAGAAATTGCAGTACATTATTGGGGAGCTCACCCACGAAAATATGGAAGTAGCAGAGGACCATGACAATATCCAATGTGTAAATAATAACCAGGACCAAAGTAGTTGTCAGTCAGATACTAGGTTAAAATTTGAAGTTAGTAGATCTGAACATTGAACAGGACTAAGAAAGGAAGAACTGGTTGCTAGAAACTTGTAAGGGGCAAAAGTTAAGAAAAGCAATTAATTTAGTAGCATCATTAGCAATAATGAAAAAATTACTGTTGCCTTTGGCAGCCATGTTCTAGGGATCATGGGAGTATGCATGACCTCTTTCTGGGAAGACAGCAGGGGGAAAATAATGCCAAGGAGAAGATCCATGCTTTGTTTTATTGTTGTCATTTTTTAGAGAGATAGTTCTGTTAAGGTTTGAATTGTGTCTACCAAAATTTATATGTTGAAGTCCTCACACTGAGTACCTCAAAATGAGACTGTATTTGGAGACAAAGCCCTTCCAGCAATAATCAAGGTAAAATAGATCCTAATCCAATAGTACTGATGTCTCTATGAAGAGAGGGAAATTTGAATGCAAGGAAACAGGGAAGAGTATCTAAAGAGACTGATGGAGGCAGCACAGTCTACAGGCCAAGAAGAGAGATCATTCTGTGGCCCTCAGAAGACCCAGCCCTGTGGAAACAGTGATCCCAGACCCTCTGCCCCCATAAGTAAAGGGCAGCAAATTGTGTTCCTCCATTAACTGTGTGGTACTTATAACAACAGTCCTAGTAAAAAGACACAAATACATTCAGTCAAAAGGTTGATGATTGAATGGAAAGTGAGTGTTTTCTTGTTTTTTACCTTTTGTTTCTAATACATAATGGACTCTCCTAAGAGCAGGTAAGAAATCTGTGAAAGAGGAGCTAATAGAATCTAGTTTTCTCTCCTCTAGGGATAGAAAACCATGTCTTGTAGAATCAAGGCACTAGCTGGCTTCATCACTGTTGCTTCATTATTATTATTAAGAGAAAGGAATTTATCTCAGAGTGCTCTTTTCTTTTAATCAATGTGCTTTCAAATGTCACAACATCATCATTTGGCCCAGGTGACCTAAATGCTCTAATAAATTCACACTCACATTTTAATACGCCTTGATGAAAACTAATCTTTAGCAAGTTACCTAGCATTTTCCTTTTCAGAGCTAGGGCAGGGACTACCTCTCCACGTTGGATTCATTCTGTTCACATCTTTTTTCTCACTGAATTTACTCTCTCACCGTCTAAAGCACTTACTACATAAAGATTCATGTTTGGTGGGGACAAGTTTTTCATTGCACATGACACCTTGAATGGTAATACAGGAACTATAATGCTCTGATGTACACAGAACTTGAAATTTTAGTGAATCAGTCCACTGGGGGTTGGAATTTTTCTATATACTGTAAAATATTTCTGCTCCTAGAAGACAGCAGGAGGAAGAAGTGCTGTTCAAATCACAGTCAGGTGTAGTATGATTTTTTAATATATATAAAATGAATGTTGTGCAGTGCGAGGTGACTTCTTTTCCATCTGTCAGCACATTCTTTACAACCATGTGTAACCCTTATTATCACACTCAGTGTGTCACTGCGGAAATTATCCCAGCCCTCAGAACAGTCTCTCTACAGCTATCAGTGGAATTCAAACTTCAGGGTGCTTAATGTAAAAACAAGCAACCTAGAAGAAAAGATAGGCATTTTCTTTTTGAAGAAAATATAGTCCCATTCCTTCATCATATCGTAAATACAAGGGTAAATATTTTGCATTGAATAAAATCATTATCGATGACACGTATTTGGCCTTGATAAAAATTTTTCCACTGTATTCACATATATTAACCTTTGATGAAAAGACCACAGAAAGAAAAGTTAGGAGATGAATATGGCATAATTTCAGAGCCTTTTTTTATGTTAACCTTTGAGTTCTGAACTGTTTTAGTTGTGTTTGGGAGTGTATTTGGATAGAGACATTACTGCCATCCTGCTCATATTTATGGGCCTGACCTTTGTATTATAGTAGCCTGCTTTGAAGCACAGTTATTTTTAATTGCTTTATGTGTCCACAGAGACTGTTCTGTGCCTCCGTCAGTTATATACAGTACCCTGGCACATATGTTTGCTCAATGAATCTTTCAGTGGCTGGATATTTATAACCACATCTGAATAGAAGAGGAGGAATTGTTGCATTTTTGAGGTGGTGTGTGTGTTGCGTGTTTGTGTGGTAATGTGTTTTATTATCAACATTGCTATATACTTAATGAGGTGACAGGAAGAATTAAAAGTGACAGATTATTTTGGCTGCAGTGGGACCATCTGAGGTATAGTCTCCTATAATGTGTCTCAATAAACCCAGCCTGTGTGAAGCCCTCAGCGTATGATTCATGGTTGCAGCACGGCTACTCACAGAGGTTTAACGAGAGAGATGGTCACAGGCTGGGCAGCAGGAGGCTGAAATTGCTGTAGGAAGACAATGAAAAGTGCTGTGTGCCAAAATTGCATCAGAAATTTGCAAAAGGGCCTGAATCCTTAATATCACAAGCAGCATTGTTCTCTAGTGCCTGACTGGGAGCTCGACTGAACGATTGTGGAAATTATGCATCTTAGGACAACTCATAGAGAAAAAGTGTCATGTTTGCTTAAAGACGGAACACTGTGAAATTTCTTCTGTGAGGTCACAATTATGACCAACAGATCAAGAGACATTCACTGATGATGGAAATAGCGGAAAGAGTTTGGGTCACAACAAGTCCAAAGAACAACCAGCTGTACATCTCCTGGAGCTTGTTAAAATTCCAAACTCTCAGTCCCATCATGCATCCTAAATTATAATTTCTAGAGAGACAGAGGGAAGGGAAAAGAGGAATTTATATTGTAATAGGCTTTCCAGGTAGCTATGCTGTACACCGAAGTCATAGCCTGTAGTGGCTGGTACAGGTGACTACAAGAAATGTGAAGAGAAAAGTTAATTATACTTTGCAGAGATGCAATTGCATTGGAGGTAGAGCTTCAGTTAATGAGAACCAACTAAGTGGATTCTTGAAGATGGTCTGCACTCCTGCTCCACTGTGTATTACCTTGGACACTCTGCAAGCAGCCTCACAGACTAAGACTCAGCCTCTGCCCCACTGATAAATTGAGAAAGATAATGGGACCTGCCTTATGGAATTTACGAAGCTTAGGTGAAATTATGTATTTGACTATGCTTTGTAAACAGTAAAATGAAGACACATGTTCATTACACTCAATATGAAATCATTCTCACTGGGAAGCCATTAGAAGACGGGTCGTCATGTAACCAGTTTACAACAGGACTGATATTCCTATGTTCATGAATCAAACATAAAGACATAAGATAAAAGTACAAGAAATACCTGAACAGAGAGATTTCAGATGTCAAGAGCTTAACTGTTCTTACCGCAGTTTCCAGACCTCGACAATGCAAGCTGTTCTCAAGTGTGACTTCTCTCTGCCAGGGGAAAGTAAGGTGTGCTGTATTTAAAGGCTTGTTGTGCCCCTGGGTCAACATAGCTGATAAATTGTGACTGACACCCTGTCTTTCTTGCTCTCTATATTTGTTGCAGAGTTAAGGGTGGGGGTTCTCACAATTTCTTTAATAAGACTGTCCAGACCATGCTGCTAAATGGTTTCTTTGTGGACTAGATACTGGAGCAAACTAAGGAGACAGAGACACAGGAGATAAACAGCTGAAAGGCACAGTAACAAGTCTTGTCCTGGCACGCAGTCACCCTTCCAATGCACAGGGCAGAGCAGAGAGACCCAGTCTTCCTCCGCTCATCCTGAAACATAAAAAGGCTCCGCCTTGTTTTGGACATCTTCTTTTATTCTTCCCCTCAAGATATGAATGCAGTAAATGCGAGTCTATACAACTGCTTCATTTGCAGGCTGTTATGGGGGAGGTATTTCCATCCGTATCACTATTCTCAGATTGTTTTAAATCTGTGGAAGCAGGATTCCTGGTGAGACAGCCCTTGGGGATGGCAGGTTCACCTCCACACACCTCAGACTTTCTTACACGGATCACATGAATACCACATAGTCAGTCATTAAATCTTGATGGAGAATTAATCTAATGGGAGCCAGGAGTCCCTAGGCTATAAACACACTTTTGAAGAAAATGACAGTGTAAAATTTCCATGTTTATTCTCTATTTCTTAAGATTTTGATTAGTTAGCTACAATGTAAACCACTAGTAAACAACCTAATTAATGAAGGGGCGGCAACTTTATGGAGAAAATCCTGAACATGAGAAAATCGTACTTAACTTTTCTGAGCATCAGTTTCTTCATATGTGACCAGAAAAAATAAAGCTTAATTCAAAATGAGGTTAGTAAGTTTACATCATATAAAATATATTGTTTCATATTTAACATACTGTTTCTTCATTAACTGGCCATTGATACTTAAGTGCTCACATATTCCAGTGCTAACTACAAGACATGGGCATATTACCATGGAAATTGCAAGACTTTATATTATATTTGAAACAAAAATTTTAGAATTCAGGTGCTCTGTGAACTTGGTTTAAAATAACAATTATATCTTTATTTCTACTTCTGTCTCAATAAAATTTTGCATTATATATGACAGATATGATGTATTTAGTAACTCTTTCATTATAATATACTTCTTTACAATTATTTTATTTTATTTTATTTTATATTTTATTTTATGTGTTTAAAACGCACAGGTTTTCATGCTCCACCAGCTTGCCAAAGAGGTTCATGGTAAGAGTCCTGATTTTTAAATAAGAGCTATATAAAAAAATCCCACAATTTCAATTTATTTTATGTAATGTTATAATCGCAGCCATACAGTTTGTGTTATGGTAGAGATCTTAGTCTGTGTCAGTGTGTATGTGTTTGTTTGATTCTGTGTAGTTGTATGTGTGTGTGTATGGTGGAGATTCGGAAAAGAAACCCTGGTTGGTTAGTCTTGGAAGATTTCCCAGGTAAATAATGTTCAGCTAAGTGCCTGTTAAAGTGGAGATTATAGTTAATCAGAGCATCAAGAGAGTCCAAGTGAAGGGTGAGATATGAGGAAGAGGAATGGGCATTAGGCAATGCATGCAAAAGAACACACGGGTAAGCAGGATTCGCATGCCTGGGAGTATGTGTAGCCAAGCACAGGGGATGCCTGGAGAATACAGGAGATAAGGGCAGGTAAGTACAATACTAGCCCAGGAGATCTGGATGCCTTGCCAAAAATTTGATCATTATTGCAGATGTAGTATAGAATCACTGGAGTATTTTTAGTAGAAAGGTGCTCTCATCAGTTATATTTTAGAAATATTACTCAGTTTGCATTGTACAGTTTGGATTATTACGATGTAGTCATTGTGGGTATGGTGGGAGGCAGCTGAGGAAGGAAGAAAACCAGTTATCAGTCTGTGGTAATAATACATACAGGCAAAAACTTATGACAGTGGGAACCACACCAATGACAGTTTGAAATTACTTGGCAAAGCATAAAATATTAGTGGCAAGTTGAGAAGGAAGGATAAATAAAAAAGAGGCAGGGAGAGAAGGAGAAACAGAACAAGTAGGAGAAAAAGAAATGGAGGAAGATAGAGGAATTGTAGTCGGTAGCTAAGCAGACATTTAAAGTCAAAGAGTTTCATTAAACACAGTCACAACTGTTAGTCTACCCTAGAGGTGTGACAGAATTACTAGTACCCCAGGTCTCAGCCAATCAGCCAGATGGCTGCTGATTGGTTCAAAGGAAAACTAATCAGAACCTTTCTTCAGTGGTTCAATTGATACACAAATAGCCACAGCCAAGGTGAACTCAGCAAAAAAAAGCTGTTGCCAAGTATACAACCTCCAAAGGCAACCGGAGAGGCAGCTTCATTTCACTTTTGAAAGTCAGCAGCAGCTAGGTTTGTTTACAAGTTTCCCAGAGGCTGGCTGCACATGGATTTTTTTCTCTCTCCCTCCTTCTGTCTGTCTCTCTGTGTCTCTGTCTTTGTCTCTCCGTCTCTCTGTCTCTCTCTGTTTCTTGGTCTCTCGCTGTCTCTCTCATTCTCTCTCTCTCTCTCTTTCTTCTCTCTCTCTCTCTCTCTCTCTCTCTCTCTCTCTCTCTCTGTCTCTCTCTCTCTCCCTTTGTCTCTCTCTCTCCTGGAGATTTGCATTTAAGAAACCAAATATATGCTGCTTTTCATACTGGAGTCAGAATGAGAGAGTTACAGGAACACATCAAAGGGAACAATTTGAAGAAGTCAACAAACATCTCCTCTAACATGCAAAATGGGAAAGAATGAAATGCTAAAAGCAATCATGCAGAGAATGTCAGTGCAAAGCTTCAAGAGAACTAATGTGTTTTTGCAGAGTCCCATTCCTTCAGTTCTTTGGTCCCTTTTTTTGGCATTAATTATTAGTGTGAAACAATTACCTGATAGACATCACTATGTCTAAGAATTTTGAGCTTCTTGAAACCAGTACTTTTGTAAGACATTTTTTCCAAACAAACAATAATCTGCTTTCATCTGTATGAATTCTTGGAAAACTCAATAATTCTCCAGAAAAGAGCAAGTGTGAGTGTAATTAAAATACCCAAAGTCCAAAAATGTTGAAGGAATCTCCCCATTCAAAAGATGAGGTTATACAAATGAATCAAGTTTCATGTAAGTCTAGAAGAGATCATAATTTAGACAATTTCTGTTTCACCTTAATGTCTCTATTCAAAGTTCACAATTCACCAAATGCGAACCCTTTCAAAAAAGAGGGGTAGGAAGAAATAATTCACACCAAATAAAACAACTAAAATAAAGGAAATTGTTCTTATGAGAGCTTAATGATAAAATGACATCACAAAAGCATTAAATAAAAATAATGCCATCATAAAGAGTTATTTGGAGACAGACTTTCTATGAAGAGTGCCATTTGCCTATTAAGTAGATTGGCATTTAATAACATATCACACACAAATTTTGGGGGTACTTCTGAGGTTAAGAAGGTCTGCTGAATTTGTCTTCCCAAGATTTCAGTTACAAAAATGTATGAAAGTCCTACGCATGCAACCCTTTCCATTTGGAGGACTGGGTGTGTGTGGAGTATCTGCCAGCACAATAGAAAGAAATGTTCTGATTTTGCACAGTGTTTATAAAGCCGGAAGCATTTTCCAACACATTCCAAAACCCCTTAATGATACTTCCCCGTCAGCCTCCTGAAGGTTAGTACATAATTAATAAGGTGGTGGAAGTTCTCTAGAATTAGTTTTCATCTGAATAAAGGTGCCCGATGTTTATCTGTACCCTTTGTACTCATTGTTGCCTTGAATATACTGAGCTTCCTGTTGGTACAGGGAACTATCGATTTGCTGACTAATCTTTTTATCTGATCATTATAGATTGTAACTCTCAGTCTATAACCTTTACACACATCGCGATTGTGGTTAAATAAAACACAATACGAAATAATTAACATGTTCCCATATCGATATTTCTCTTCCAAGCAAAAGCAGAGGTAGGACTTAGATTTGACAACTGGACACTGGTGTTTTTAGAGAAAAGTATAAATAGAAGATGAATATACAGTCTTTAGTTCCTTAATATAAATTACTCAGGAAGAAATAGTATGTAGCCTTGGGGAAATCAACAGCTTCTTCAATTGGATTGCTTCTGTCACTGTGTGGACACAGTCCTGTTTGATGTCCTCCTACCATTTGTCTTGTATGGAGTCTTTTATCTAAATCCAAAGCAATGCAGTCATCAGGATTGCAATTCAATAATGGCTCCACAGGAGCTGTCATCCACAGTTTGCTATTCATCTTGTAAAAGGCTTTGAGTTTTCAAAGTACCAACTAAGGTTGGCATTTCAATGCTGTGGACAGATCACTTAAAGTTCTTTTGTGTTCACAAGAAAGGGAGTGAAATTGAGAAAGGTGGGGAGATTAAATGGTCAACCTACTACTCTACCTGACTTCCAAGTAGTAACCCCAAGCTACCCAAGGGAAGCAAATGCTAGTGGATTTGGTTATTCTGCAAGGAGACATTGGCATGGGTGGGGGACACTTTCAGTGATATTTGCTTCACCCTGACTTCTACTGCTATACTTAATAGGCAGCAGATTTATGGAAATTGACCAGAAATGGAACTTGTATTATAAAGGAAATTATAATAAAGAAAGTTCCTTGGAACACTGTCAGAATCAAAGCATACTAACAATGAAAGAATCTTTCAGGAGTTTAGAGATGAATGAACTGAAGCTGAATGAATTAATAGACTCTGATGTCAGAAGTAGTTGTTCTTTGCATGTGAACAGACTGGACTGGGATTACTGTCATTGGACCTGATCAGTCATTGGACCTCTTTTGCTGAGAGTATGAATATTTCTCTCTTCAATTCATACTCAATTGGGCTAGCCATGATGGTGGAGGTCTGTAATTGCAGCACTCAGGAGGCTGAGGCAGGAAGATGACTGTGAGTTTGAGGCCAGGCTGGATGACATACTGAGCGAAGGCTAGCCTGGACTATATAGCCATTACTCAATTCCCTAGTATTTTTGAGATGTGATACTTATATAAAAATTACTTCCATAAGAAAGGACAGAGTAAACATTTTTGGGTCCATAAAAAGACTAAATTAAATAGAATTTTCTAGACTCAGTGGACTCAGTTACAGTATGTTTGTTTGAGGACCACTGAGCATACAAGAAGAGCGAGACCTCTATCTCTCTGATTGATGCCACCCAGCAGCTACATTCATACACTATAACTTTGGCCCTCAGATTATGCTTTTGGAATGAGGTTGCCTGAGAATTTCTCAACAAAATAAAGAGAGCACAGCGCAGCAGTGAACACCTGGATTATAAACACCACTCTCATTCTGATTATGTGCATAATCTTGAGCTTGAGTTTCCAGAGGTAATGGATGAAGGATTTAAATGAAACATTTAAAAAATATGTTTCTTCCCAAGTACAATATGGTTCTGAGACTATGATAGGTGTTGGCTATATCTTTTGCATATGTTATAGATTCATTTATTCATTTCTTCTCCATCAAAATATGTACTAAGTTCTTTCAACTTGATAAGCTTTGTGTTAGTGACTAGGAATAGAATAGGTTGTAGAATATTTTGTTGCTGCCTTCATGGAACTTACAGTCTAGTAGAGAAGATAGATATTCTGTGAACAATGACATCAGTTCTAAATGTATACCTGTGGAAAAATGTTAAAACTATGACAAGTATATGACACTGAGATATCTTTTTAATTGGGGAAAGTGATCTGGTAGAAGAAGTCAAGGACAATTTAGATATATAACTAAGCTGTGATCTAACAGTTGATAGAATGTTCTTCTTTTCCATGATCAGTCTAATCTTCATTCTGAACCGAATGACAAATCATTGAGATTTTAACCATGATATAGCATAATCAAATCTCCTTTCATCTTAGATTTTAGAAAGACCATCTTGTCAAAGGTTAAAATAACATATTTGAGGAAAATAAAACTAAGGGTAAAATTAACCTACCTCACTAGACAAGATCTGCAGCAGGAATGCTAGGAGACACAATGGTATTTGACCTTGGTAAATCAAGAATTGGGGCAGGACCTGGGTAGAGTTTGTGTGACTGTTTGTTCTATCTGGGATTTAGTATTGGGACCTAATTTTAGAAGCACGATTTCCTTGCATTTTGAGAACAAGGTTTTTTATTTGTAAAGGTTTTTATACATAATAATTATATTCACCTTGTGAAATTGGTTCACAGACTGTCCTTTTTGCTTCCCCTTCCTCCTCCAGACCATTTGATCTCCCTCCATCCCCAGATCTCTGTTTCATCACCACAAATTCTACCTCCCTGTTTCCTGCCACCTTTCTTTTATTTTGCTCTTTAAATTATTTATATTTTGAGTTTCTTGTATAAGAGAAAGCATCTAATATTTAATTTTCTGTGTCTCATTTATTTCACTTAGCATTATGGTTGCCAGGTGCATAACTTTTTCTACAAATGACATGAGTTTGTACTTCTTAATAGCTGAGTAGAGAACAGGTTATAGCAATCTACCAATTCACAAATGTTAGATTAAAGAATTGTAAGTTAACTTTAAAGATAAAAGATATTGTGTCATCCTTCTTTTCCTCATGAATCATTTAATTGTTGGTTGCCATGGCAGCAGATGTTAATATCTGTGGTACTAAGAAATAATTCTGGTGCATTCTAAAGATGAGTCATTATAAAGATGGGACCAAAATGAGCATCCTATGACATTGTGCCAGTCCTCCAGGCCTGCACAGACTCCGTCTGATATTATTTTGTGAGTGTGTTTCTCAGAAAGGTAACAGGCAAGTTGAAAATCCTTATTGATCATTTCAAAGGCTGTTCATAGTGACCAACATACTACTACAAAGAATGCATTACCAAGAAGATCCATCATATAATGTGAAAGCAGTTTCTAGGGGTTTTGTCCCACCCTCCATTAAACTGAGACTGATAATTTATTTTGACTTGAAATTTCCTTCCAGTTTTGTTACTCACAATTCTTCAAACGAATGCACTTATTTTTTTCAGTGCCTTCCTATTCAAAATTAAGCTTCACGTGATTCCTTAGCTTCCTCTCATACCAACTTTTGCCTTCCACTTCATCTCTCTGGAATATCTTTTTAACTCCTTTCATCCTGAGTGACCACATTTGAGTATTTTCTCCTCAAGGATGATATTCCACTGTCCCTTTGGTCCATAGAAGTCTGTTGTCTAAATTTCTAATCTTATTTCTAAATTTCTAATATTAGCAATGATGTCATCAAGCTTAATACTCCCACAATGAATTGGTTTATCTTACATGATATGTTAAATTATACATAATGTGATATATTAAGTTTTATATGTACCATGATATATTAAATTACATATATAATATGATACATATCTGAAATAGACTGAGAGATCATTTAGGGAACTAGGCAGAGTAATTTACTTTTCAAATGTTCATTTTAACAGCACCTGAGAAAGAATCATCTGGAAGAACAGATCCTACATATTTGACACTATTACAACAGAGAATAAATAAATCACTAAGATAGTATTAAAGATTGTTTAGAATCCTTTTAAGAAAATTTGAATAAATATTTTCCATATGAAAAGCAAAGCTATAATCACAATATTGTGAAGGGAAATGATTAAGTTTCCACACTGTCCCAAAATCACAAGACATTTTCTAGTGTAATAATACCTAAAATCAAGAGTTACTAAAATAGTCAGGGAAGTACATACAGAGAAGAAATTTAAAAATTTGGCCAAAAACATTCTATTGTTATTCAGGAATTCATGTAATGAATATAGACTGTGCTGAAGTTAACGTGTTGAATAGTGATGATGAAGCTTTATAGGATTACTAGGCATTACTAAGACTAAAGAAGCAGTAAAACTCTGTCTTCTACGAATCAATGAAATTATAGTTTCCATGACTTTTCTTGAAACCTTCAAGACAAAGAAAAATATGGAATTCAGATTGACAGAAAGTTTGGAAAACTAACATAGAGCTTGCCCAGAGCGTGAAGCAATGCACTGCAGAGCGGTGTGGCCTTACTGGGGCGCGGGACCCTCCAGGGTTTGGTCTCCCCTCCATTTCTGGTCTTGCTGAGTGAAAGTCAGTGAAGCTCCAGCTCTCTCAAGTTTCCTTCTAGGAACTAAGCATGAGCAATCCATGAACAGCATTTGTCTTCACTTTGCTTTGAACATTCTTTGTCTAGATAATTTATTTGAATAGCTACTTTTTTTTTTTAGCTGTTGTTATTTCTAGTCTGACAAAAAAGATCAGCTTCTCAGACTGGCCTTCTCTGACCACACATTCTGAAGATCTTTTCCCATCAATCTCAATTTCTAGTGCCAAGATTTTTTTTTTGTATTATGTAGGATATTCATTTTCTTCAATGTACAGTGTACACATATTGTTTTTCATGTGCATATGTGTATGTGTATATTTATGCATAATATGTACTATATAATGCATATATATATAATATATATATATTATTAGGAAGTATATAAATTCTGAAGCATGCCTATATTTGGCGTAGTGAAATCACTCACATGTTTTCCCTGGGTGCGACACTTCATGTCCATCTCAAACATCTTTCTGATTTCACCCATCCACCAAAAAACAGCACTTAATCCATATCAAGGCTTCTAAATATCACAGATAGAAATCAAATATCACCAAAGACATCCTCATTAAAACACAGGAATGTCACATTTGGCCTACAGTAGTCCAAGTGATGTCCTCAGTATGGATGGGAAGTAAACCAACTCCAAACCTTTAAGGTTTCATAGAGCTTGTACCAGAGTTCCCCAAAGACACTTGCCTCACTTTATTCATCCAGTGCCCTGATCCTTGTGATGCTCCAAGTGACAGAGGACTGATGTGTTTGACGATCCCCTGTACCTTCTTTAAATCTTGTCCTGTCTCATGTCTTAATTACCTGATGTGTACAACGTTAGATCTTAACCAAAGTTTCCATTTTAACAATTAAACATACTTAAAAATTCTTCCACTCATACATTTTATTCTGCAGCACAAAAAAAGTTTTCCTCAGATTCTCCTTGTGTTTTGTGTTTGCAAGCTCCAAACAATTAGAGAAAACTTGGGAGGAAGAAACCAGTGAGGTATAAAAGATACGCAGAATGGGAAAGAGAATAAAACAGAAAAAAAAATTACACTAAAAACAAACTGTGCTTTCCAGATTCAAAGAAAATATGGGTCACTCTTAGCTTTAGGAAAGCATTGTTAAATCTATAATCAGTCAGTCCTTAAATATTTTTATATTGGAACACCATTAAACTTTAGAAATTATCAAGGACCCCGAAAAAGATAGTGTTTGTATGAATTATGTCTATCAATATTTGCTATACAAGAAATTAAAACTGAGAAAATTAAATATAAGTTTATGTAGCTGTGCACTTCATTAAGCATCAAAGAAACAGTATAGTCACATTTTACGGACCTTCTGGAAAAACTTACAATTTATGCAGGGGAAAATAAGGGTGATAAAGGAATAATATTTAGTATCATGAAAGTGATTTTGACCTCATAGTCCTCTTGAGAGAGTTTCAGGGGTGCACAGATGTCTCCAGACTATATTTTGAGCATTATGAAACCACATGGTAGGTAATTACTTTTACCTATTTTACGAGGAGCTTTCAAAAGTACAGATTTGAACTATAACTACCCACAATGTTTACTACAGACAATTGATTTTAAGCTTAAATCTTCCCAGAACCCTTAGCTTATAAACTCAAACAAAGCATCAAACTGGTAAAAACCAAAACAACCTTCGTGACTAAATAATTTGACTTCTAGATATATTGGAATCCACTAATAGAACCTATTATACTTTATTCATCAGATCTGAAAAATAATAATCATAGCAGTTACCCATTTATACTGGTGTAAAATCTGTGTTTATTCGGAGATCACAAAAAACTATTTAATTTTTCTTTATTTTGAATGAGATTGAAATAGCCCTGTAAGAGAAAATGAACTTAGAGTTTAGACTGTGGCCAGCAGCTATTTAAAGATAATAATGTAATAATAGTCTTAACCACAGCTCTCAATGTTCTTGAGTTCCCTGTACAAAAAGAAAAACAAAAAACAGAAAACAAAACAAACAAACAAACAGAAAAAACAATGTCTGTCTTCCTTATTCAAACATTCCAGGGAATACCTCAAGTCTTAGTACTTAGGCAAAGTATGGAAATTTATTTTTCTAAAATTATTTTTCCTATGTTGTAGTTAAATTATCACCTATGTAATTTTAAAAATAAAAAATAATTGCCCTGAGGGAAGATTATAGGGAGAAGGGAATGACTTTCTTATATTTAAATTTCAAAGTGCTTATGTTGTTTTCTAGATTTTTTTAGAACAAAATTTGGCAATTAGATCATCAATTCAGCAATAGGCATTGTTTTCCCCCAAAGATATTTTAACTTAATATTTGTGTCCTTTGATTTCAAAGTAACTACTCTAAAAGTCAACAAACATTCTTATTTTAGAAATATTATGTATTATTTGTGAAAAAAAAACCACTTTGAAACATAAAAATTCATAAGATATATATTGTTAAAAATTCATAATTTCAACTTTTGGAGATGAAGTATTGATATTATATTTTACTTAGAATAGTGAATTAAATAACATTATTAATTTTTCATTTTCACTTTGGCTATCTTCACTTCTCTGTTTAACCTGGCTCTTTTGGTTTTCATTTAAATCATCCTATGCTTTCTTCCTATGATTTTAGTTTGATGTTTATGATTTTCTTCAAATATATTCTATTACTTTTAGAACTCTTTGTTTGTTTACTATATTTCAGTTACTTTTCTTGAGGCCTGCATTTTAAGAATTTGAATTTATATTGTATAACCAATAGTTCAATTAGTGAAAATTCTTAAGTACTTAATCTTGTGTTTTACAGTGCATGATGATTCCCATTTCTAGTACATTGTTTTATAATTTTTGCTTTTCAGTCCACATTCAGAGAGACTTACTCACAGCATGGCTGCCTGATGTTTAAGATACATTTCTCTAAAGTTGTTTTGTGGATATATAGACATTTCTATCCTGGAACAATTCCTTATATCAATTTAACGCACCATCCACTCCTAAAACAATAACTAGTTGAATACCAAGACACTATTTTAATCACTGAGGATACAGTAGTGAATGCATTACATCAGATAGAATTCCTGCCTTCATGACATCTCCATCAGTCAATATATAATAAAACATATAATAAGTATAAGTAAAATGCATAATTATAAACAGAGATAAGTGCTGCTAATTAAAACAATGAGTGAATGAAATCTTGGAATGAGTACTTCGGCTTTAGGAAATCTTGTACCTCTTGAACAGGATTAGTTTAAAACCAGAATTGTTTAATAAGAACTCGCAGGTGCTAACATTTTCATGGTGACAATTTTCCTTCCAGAGACCAGGCTAATCCATGTTTTCGGATCATTTCTCTGAGTGATTTTTCTAAGTGTAGATTACCCTTCAAGAATCTTATCTTCAACTGTTGGGGAAGGGATATCTCAGTCTTAAGTTCATACATTAATATGGTCCTATGTGGGGGAGTTGGCCAAGGGCTAACTATGATAAAACCAGAAGTTTAGATTAGTGAGGCATGTGGTGCCTGGCTGTTGTCTTTCCCTTTTTCTAAATAAAAGCCTGAGAGTTCTTGGCTTCCAGTCTTTTCCTGGGAGTCTCCCTCACTCTAGGTGCTCTCCACTGATTAGTCCCTGGCCCTCTCTGTGATTGAGTCAGGTCTGATCTCTGAGTAATCTTTTTTATCCTTTATGCTTCCAGGGTTGCATACTGTGACAGCCTTAGGTCTTTACTCTTGCTATGGTTTATACATTGTGTCAAGTTGAGGAGCCTGGAAGCTTAACTCAGCAGCTCCACATCCTGGGTGTAGAGGACAAGTCTGTTACCATTCTAGGATGTTGTTCATTGTGTCAATGTGAGAAGGTGAGAAGTTTAACTAAGTGATTCAGCAGGGGGCCAGGGTCCGTACTTTGTAAAATCCTCAGCCTGTGTAAGAGGAGGGCAGGCAGATGGTGCCAGTGCTACACCCAGCCCAGGGAGTAGCCTGCATATAATAAAAGGCAAATGAGGAGGGATTGATTGCTGGTTCTTCGGAGGAGCTCCTGTCTTTACCTTCAGTGTAAACATCATCTGGCTTCTGGCACAGACTGTTAAGATTTTTCCTGGGACTCTTCAGCCTTTATTATAAACTTTTTCAGCCTTCCATGGTAGGCTCTTCATCCTTCCATTGTAGATTCTTCAGTGTTCCGTGATAGACCCATTGGCTTCCTGATATGGACTTGCACAGGACACTACAATAAGCTCCAGCCCATGGACTGGACCCTTCAGCTTCCAGAGTGCGGATGCCCTCTGCAGGCTTCCTCATACAACTTTGTGCCCAATCTTGTAATTTCTTATACATTTGTATATCTTGTGTTATATCTGCTTCTCTAGTAAACCTTGACTGATACAGTTTGTTTTCCATTACTATGGTGAAATACCATATTCTGGAGAACTTTGTAAGGAAAAAGGCTTAGTCAGCTCATATGTCTGGAGGATCAAGAGCATGGTACTGGTATTAGCTCCGTTCAGCTCTGAGAAGGGGCTCACAGTGGATGGCTTCCTCATAGCAGGAACACGTACAGGACTGAGAAATCACATGGCAGGGCTGGAAGCCAGATATACAGTGGTCCCTGAATCCTTGCCAAGGGCGTGACCCTCACTGAACTAAGGATCTTCCTCAGAGCCTAACCTGTTAAAGTCTCCATGATCTCAACAGCATACTGAAGTGAGCTCCTAATATATGAAGCTTAAGGGGGAAACTCAAACTACATCCAAGCCACACCAATTTGTCTTACTAACTCACCCCTCAAAGACCCCTAAACCCTGACTTGTTCATTAAAAACACTGTATTCCAGCTTCAGTTTGCTACATTTTGACTCTGTAAACTCAAATTTTTCATTTTGCCAGATGTAGGCTACTGATGAAAGAATGATGACTTGAGAGAGCACATTTCCTTGCTGAAGACAAAATAATCATACTGCCTTATGGTAGGAAAGAAGGCTGAAGAAAGGGTACAGTGTCTAAAAGCTTGCACTAATGTACAGCTTGTGTGCCTGTGCCCTCATCATTTTGGAAAACCCAAATCCTTCCCAGGTAGAAGAGATATGATAATGTATGGGAAGACAAATGGGAAGTATTACACTTCTATCACTGTGAAGGGTCAGTTTCTCACAGTGCCCACACCAGCTATAGACAAAGCAGTAGAAAAAAAAAAAACATAGAGGTGTGTATTAATAGCAGAAATGTCTGAGACACAGTCCTGGATCAAGTTTCCGTTGCCTTTTGTGTGGAACAGGAGAAATCTCAAAATGTTCTGCATGTCCAGAGTAAGAGAGATTGTGACAAAACTGACATATGGAGGTCATCTCAGGAGCTTGCTGTGATGAAGCTTTGCTTGTATAACGCAGATCTAGTGCTGGATTAATGAAGAAATTGCTAAAGAAATTGAATCTCACAGCACTATACTGGGAACGATCAGCAGAGAGTGATAATGAGCTGTTCATGGCTCTACCTTAAGGAAGACAGATCTCAAAGTCTACCGAACCAGTGAGAGGCAACCAAAACCAAAATACTCTCCTTTACTGTCAAAATAAGAGGTAACCAAACCAGCTCTACAGAGTTTAGGGAAGAGGCATGAGGAGAAGAGAATCTTGAATTAAAGACTTAATTGAAGACTGAAGCTCTCAAATTTACATATTGATAGCTCTTAGTTTTTCTCATTAGGAGAACTAAGGGCTCAAGAACTGTTTGTTCCAGTTAACAAAAAATAATGAGAAGTAAGTCTTTGCATAAGCATTTATATAATATTATTTGTTGCAAAAGTAGGTATATGTTTGTTGACAAAGAAGTTAAATCTCTTCCTCTTGATTACCCTGCTTATAATAAAAGAGTATTTAATGTGGGCAGACTTGAATGCAAGTGTGTTATACCTGGGTTTTCATTTGCACCATGGTACTTTCAACTATAAAATATGCTACATCATTTTGTGTTTATATATTTTTTTAATTTCTGTCCCTTCTTCCTCCACCCCCACTCTTACCTTTATCCCAAAGACAGACTCCCTGAAAGCATGGAGTCATATCTGTTTTTTTTTTTATTATTGTATATCAGTGCCTAGTACATATTGCATGCTCAGTAAATAATTATTAGATGAATGGATGATTGAACAAATAAATTGATTAACGTGAATATCTAGGAAGCTCCTGGAGGGAAAAAAATCTGCTTCTAGTCACAGAGCCACTTTAGAACAGTGCTGATTCTAGAGATGTATGACATGGAGATGAGTCAGAAGGGAAATCTTAACCTTCACTTGGGAACAGATCTCTCAATGAGTTGACTCCTAATCTGCCTTTGTTTTTAGCTTGTATCTTATTTAAACATTTCTGACTTTTACAGGTACATAGATAGGAAAAAAATAATGCATTAGATATGACAAATGTTAAAGATGATTGCCTGCATTTGACAGTTTTCTCATGCCTCTAATAATTTCTTTCTTTTCCTTTGCTCTGATATGTCATCTTATCTTCACTTGAAAGCCACAAAGGTACCACAAAATTAACACATGTTACACAGACTTTTTCATTCCCAGCCAGTCTAAAAACTAATTAATATTTCACAGAAACCTTGACACTGCACAAGCCACTACAGTTTTCAATTATACTGAGATCTGGTTTTGTTAGGATTTTATTTTGTTGTTGTAAGATCACTTAGCTTGAGGTCTAAAGTTGTTTGTACGTAATACATTATTACTAATCATCAACAGGTTGCTAAAGAGTGACTGACATCACAGGCCCCTTGATTACTAATTCCTCATTTCCCTCATTTCCCTCTGACCTCAGTCTCCCTTTGATTCTATGAAATGACTACTTTTTGATACTCTAGTGGTATCATGCAATACTTGCCTTTCTGTCACTTAGCATAATGTCCTCAAACTTCATCCATGGTGTTGCAGATGACATAACTTCTTTCATGCTAATGGCTGAAGAGTGTTTTTTGTATGCATATACTGTATTATTTTTTATCTATTCATCGGTCAGTTGTTTCCACATCTTGTCTTCCAATAGCTTTACAATAAACAGTGGAATGAGTGTTAATACACCTTTAAGATTCTGATTTCAATTCTTTGGGATAAACATCTAGAAGAAATAATACTAAGGTCACATAGTAGCTCTAGTTTTAGGTTTTTGAGAAATCTGCATACTGTTTTCTACAGTGGCACTTCCATTTTACTTTCCTACCAATAGTGTTCAAGGGTTTTAATTTCTCCACATCGTCACCTACATGTGTTATAATGAAATCTGTGGTTTCAATTTATAACTGTGTTCCAGACAAGAGGTTAGTCTTTGTGACAACATTCATCAACTGTTTTGTTCTTATTACAAATGTAATGATTTGTGTGGACCAGACTCAGTAACTACGTGGTGAATGAATGAATAAATAGATGAAGAATTACTGTAGATGGACCATGAATAGTAGCTTCTCTGTGTACTGAGAAATATATGTACTCTAGGTCACAGAGGACAACTGATATAAAAGTACAAGCATCGGTGGAAATAGAATGAGGATGAGGACTTTGAGGTGTAGTTTCCTGGAATGGAAGGAAATATGTATCAAAATGGTAGGAAATTACATTGAACAGGGCCCAGAAAGTAGACTCTCTTAAAAAGAAAACAGAAAAGTTTAAACTTGAATTCTTGAATAAAAGAATTTCAAGATGAAAGCAGGATTTTTTGAAATATTTGTCTGGCAATTATGGGACAGTTTTCAAACTGATCTGTTGTCCCCATCTTTCCTTCCTTCCAAGGAAGAATGAACTACTGTACTACATTCAGGAAGTCATTCCTACTTTTCCACTCATCCCCTGCCTAACTCCACATGGGCTGATCTGATTCCTGGTCACCTAAAATATGCAAGACTCACTGAAATGAGTCCTTTCAAATGAAAGTATTCAGAAGTGAGAAACATATACTAGAGAAATTTCAGACTATGTGAATGGCAAACATTGCTTACTGCTCCTTTCTACTCCTAAGTCTTAGTGGAAGATTAATGGATTCCACATGTATAAGAAGAACAGAGGAAATGTGGATTGCTGTGGATTTAGGTCTGTAGCTTAATTTGTAAAAGGACCTAATGACAATTTCAAATTATGTTTAAGACAATAAAATACTGGAAATAATAACAAGGTCTGTGATTCTCCTATATTAACTAAGCTCAGTTCCAAAAGGTAGTTTCTATTTTCCATTTCCACTTTATAGCCAATAAAACCAAGGTTTAGAGCATTAAGCAACACACCCACATCACGTATCATGGACAATGAAACACTCTACTGTTTCTGTGGCTGAATGAATATAGTTTTAAGCTTTTATGAAACATTCACATTTTAAAAATGTCTTCTTGTACATTGCATCCATCCAATGTCTTTTTGAAGAGACATTGTTCTTTCCCCATTTTACAGATGCAAAAGCTGATCTGTAGAGAAGATATGCTGCTTGCCAATAACCACAGGGCTTTCTTACAAAAAGCAAATCTGTCTCCTGTGCACCTGTGTATTGGTTCTTTCCCATACTCTGCATACTATAGTGTGCAATGTTCCTCTCAACATGTCCAATACAAGTGCAAATAGAACCAATATTTCTGGTTATAAATATATCAATGCTAGCTCTGTTTCTCACCAGTAGTCTTGTGTGATCTTAACTTTCAACTGAGGACTCAAATCTGGAGGAATCAGATATGTCTGAATTCTCAGAGTAGCTGACTCAACAGCCCCAGTGAAAATCTTGTTGACTTTTTGACTTCCATCAGTGTCCATTAGTGTTTTGTTTTGTTTTTCAGACAGTTTCAGTAAACTTGGTTAATTTTTCCCATGGACCAAAATGGAAACAGAAAAGTAGGAGAGTAGGACACAGCACAAGGCAGTTGCTGAGACAGCTGATGCTGGAGAGTGAGCAGAAAGAACAGAGGGGAACATACAAAAATGTCAGAAGCACAGAAGAGAATGTGTGATAGAAATGGCCTGAAATAGACAAAAGTTTAAACCACAGCTGAATACTCTAGAACATGAATATTGACCTTATGATGATTTCTATTGAAAATAATCTACATAACCAGTCATTTGTAAACTTCTACTATTTAGGAAATGTATACTGTTCTTCAATAATGAAAGCCCAATGTGGGTATTATTGCTCTTTTCTCTTCTCTTCTCTTCTCTTCTCTTCTCTTCTCTTCTCTTCTCTTCTCTTCTCTTCTCTTCTCTCTCTTTGTTTTTTTCCCCTTCCCTCCTTCCCCC
>PVJX010026356.1:0-25938 GCA_004027295.1 Dolichotis patagonum | reverse complement strand
AGAACTGAAAACATCATACCACAGTGATATATGTGCACCCATGTTTAAAGCAGCACAATTTGTAAAAGCCAGATCTTGGAAACAACGTAAGTGCCCATCAACTGAGGAATGGTTAAAAAAGTTGTAGCATTTTTATACAATGGAGTGCTACTCAGCTATAAAGAATGTTCACATTGAGATATTTATAAATAAATGGACACGACTTGAGACCATTCTCTTAAGCAAAATAAACCAAACTCACAAGGGTAAATACCATATAGTCTCCCTAGTATGAAATCTGATAAGAGTATATAAGACTCTATGGTAAGCATGATTCCCCATCTCATAGCTTTGAAGTTTTTCAAAGTTTTCAATCATCAGTTGGAATGGTTTTATCCTGTTTTGTTTGACTATATCATGCGTGATGATATGAACAGCTGTTTTGAAGAAAACAAAACATTATGACAGCTATTGCTGATTTAATATCATCCTTCTTAGAAGTCCTACAATGCTTCTTTTGTTCTACTACCGTTGGTTCTATCTATCACATTGTGTCTTATTGGAATTTGAATATGTGTGATAGTTTAAACAAATTTTTTTATCGAAAATGAGATATCATAGTACCCATTGATCATTTTCTGTTATTCGGTTCAGAAAGCCCCGTAATTCTTTCACTCTATGCATGGCTTTATACTATTGTGTTATGTTTGATATTATTGTATTTGAAACTATGCTCAACTGTAGCAGAGTAAGAGATATGGTGTTAGCTACTGTTGATACCCAGTTGTCTTAATGTAAAGTACTCTGTTGCCTATGTTGTCCTGTTCTGATCTGCTCTGTACTGCCCTCTTTTGTTTTATTCTCTTTCAAATAAAAAAAGTAATGATACTTAGGTATATATCCTAACAAAATATGTAGAAAACTTGTATACTGAAGAATTTCAAATGCTACTAGAAAAATATAAAAGCTAAATAAACAAATTTATCATGTTCAAGGAGTGGAAGACTCAGTGCAATTTCCTCTTTACTACAATTCCTATAAAAGTCCTAGCAACATTGTTTGTGGACATATGTAAAGTTATTCTAAAATTTATATGAATACATGAACAAGAAAAATAGATAAAACAAATTTATAGGAATTTGTAGAAATTGGTAGGTTCAAGTAGAAGAACTAGTCTACTGAAATCAAAAGAAAGTATATACTGCTAGTGATAAACACCCTCTGGTATTAGAGAATGTGTAGACATTATATTTCAATGGAACTGAGTATAGAACCCAGAAGTAGACCTACACAACTATGCCACATTAAGCAAAAATGCAGGGACAATTCATCAATTGGTGAACAAATTGAGCAATCACCAGACAAAAATTAAAATTTGGCCTTAAAAATTAATTCAGTGTGTCATGGACTTAAATGTGAATTTAAAACTAATGTCACTTTTAGAAGTAAAATATCTTTGGTATGTAGGGATTTCCAAATGAAAGATTTTGATACGTTGGACTTCATTTAAATTAACAACTTTCACTGTGAAAAGCTGTGCTAAGCATATCTGACAAAAGATTTATATCCGTAATGTACAAAGAAAGCTCGAAGCACAATCATAAATAATAGCACAGAATGGCACATGCCTGCAATCTCAACACTCTGAGACGATAAGGCCAGAAGATTGCAAATCTGAGCCCAGCCCAAGACTTGGAGAAATTCTGCCTCAAAATGCAGCATTTTAAAAAAGGCCTGGGGATGTAGCTCCGTGTGAAGAACCTGGATTCAATCTTTAATACTGAGAATCAAAATAAACAAAAAACAACTCAATTCAGTTAGCAAAACAGCAAGTGACATGCATACTTTACAAAGAAGGATATATGAATGGCAAATAAACATATGAAGATGTATTATCTTCAGTTACTAGAGAAATACAAATCAAAACCACAGTGCAGTGTCTTTCTCAAGTAACCAAGTTCCTAAAAATACTAAAGTCATGTTTAACATATGACCAAGCAGTCACATTTCTTGGTATTCATCTCATAGAGATTGAAACTTACGTTCACACAAATTCAATAGATTCCTGGCAGTTGTATTTTTAGTAACAAAAACTGGAAGCACCCCACATCTCCTTCAAAGGGTAAAGTGTGATAATCTTCTCCATGAATACTAGCAAGCGATAAAAAAGAAGAAAAGTATCAGTGCGTGTAATAGCTGAGATGAGTCTCCAAGACATTATGCTGAGTGAAAAATCTCAAAAGGATGTATAATATTTGATTGCTTTTGTATAATATTCATTATATGACAAGTATAGAAGACAGATTAGTGGTTACCAGAATTTGGGGATGGGACGTGGGGTAAAGATTAGTTTAGCTAAGAAGGAATAGCAAAAGGGAAATCTTTGGGGCAATGAGATGGTTTTATGTCTTGATTGTGATGATGATCATATATAACTACATATGGGATAAAATTACTTAGAATTCTCTCTCACACAACTCAATGTGTACATGTAGAACTGGTGGAATTTGAATAAGGAGTATACATTTTTAGAAATATCAGGTTCCTGAGTTTTATATTGTACTGATTATATGAAATGTTACCATTGCATAAAGTTTGGTTACAGGTACTAAAAACCTCTCTAATATTTTTGTAACTTCTTGGAAGTCTACTTTTCAAAATAAATTTTAAGAAATGTAAAAACTTACAAGCAGAATAATTTAAGTACTATGTTTTTCATCCAATACACCCAAAACAGTATTTAAGTATGTAATCAATATGACAATGATTATCAGTGAATAATTTTATATTTTTTGGCATCGAGTCTTCAATATTCCGTATATATTTTACTGTGTAGCCAATTTCAAGTGCTTCCTGGCCACATGTAATTGGTGGCTATTGTGTTGAACAGCTAAAATGTAGAGAAATTAAACACAATCACACAGATGATGTATGGAATGCATCCATTCATGCATGGATCTCCTTAATCAGTACAAGTCTTGCATATGCAGGGAATCTTTTTGTATGAGGATTGATGAGTAAATAAGACTTATTTCAAAGCAGAGACATATAGTGAGATGAATAAAATTCAGTGAAAAATTGCAAAACAGTGAGATATATACAAAGGTACATAACTCAAAAAATAGGAAGTTACCATCTCTGGAAAACTGATTAACAGAATACTCAGGAATAAAGTAGAGCATTTATAAATTCATCACTTATCCACTTTGATATATTAACCACTAGAAATTTTAAATTTCAGTTTTCCAATGGCTGTAATTTGTGTACTTTAATAATTTATGAGAATCCTCAACTACAAAATAGAATTCTATGAAACTTTGCTGAAGAAAAAGTCTACTCTGTATCTCTGTGTATGCTACTTCCTACACCATGTCCACAAATTCTCTGATGTTATTCTCCAAAATCAAATTATTTCATAGAGATAGATATATGTGAGCCATGTAGAAACAGCTTATACTTATTGGTATATTAAATCTCAAAGTTAAATATAGTTGCATGATGGAAGTACCTACCTTAGAAGGTAAATTTGTACAGGGACTTTTTGAATGCTTATTTTTGGAACTTATTTTATGCTACTATTTATTCAGTATGCTTCTTTCAAGAAATAAAAATTAAAAATAGTAGAAGATTTTCAAGTATCTCATTTGTTACAAAAAGCAAAAGTTCTGTGTTGCACTCAAATTTAACAGACCATTAGCAGAATGAAATAGAAAATATATTAAAATGATTTAACACATATGATAATTTTTTGTTTTTTGCTTGAAGAATATGTCTACATAGTTTGACATAGTATTCTTTTAATTATGGTCCCTCAGTGAGTCAGTTTCACCTTTTTATTTGCTTTGAAAATCATTAAGGTGAGAAAGCAGAACTTGGAAAATAGCATATTGTTTCTTAAAGTCCCTATTGACACAATGCTTGTCATGTTTTCATTATTGATTAGCTAACATGGTCATACAGCCATTCCTAATAGCATCAGAGCTAGGCAAATGCAAGACAAACATCTGCCTGTAAGTACAAAGAGATGGGAATATTTTCGAAGGGAACTAACAATTTTTGTAATTTCCTATTATGTGCCAAAGATAAATATCACAGCACCTTAGTACAGAATTTTGGTGTCTAGTGAGAAAATGACTACATAGAGAAATGCATATGCTCAAGAGTACTTGTAGAGAGAAAGTGAGAAGGGAATGTCATTAAAATACTGAGGATGGAGGATGTAATTTTGCTTAGGGAATAAAAAGATAGAGCCAGGGACTGGACATTAGAGATGAGACAGTTATTCAGCAAAAGTAAATGACAGTGAGTACTTCTGTAAGGGATGGCGAATATGTAGGCATGGGAGCTAGAGTTGGAGGAAAAAACAGAAAGAGATCATCCTAGACTCAGGAAACAATGTATGAAAACTCATATACCCTTCAGAGAGTCAAGACTATCTGAGCTGTATGAATAGGCTTTTGGAGTTCATGAGTGATGGAAGGCAGGAGATAACAGTGAAGAGGAGGGCTGAGCCACACTTGGAATGCACAAGACCTGGAATGTTAGTGTTAAGTGTTTGGATATTTTCTGAAGGGCAAGAATCAAACAATAAAATTTTGGATATTGTTGAGTATTTACAAAACACATGTGGCAGGCTTATTCTGCCTGCAGTGCTCCAAAGGCACAAGGACACTTAGGAAATCACTGCAAGTGCAAGTTTTAAAGATTCACTGGATTTGTGGGATACTCCAGTGATTCCATACAGTATATTTTATAAGATTTCTGTTAAGTTGGAACTGAAAAATGGGCAAAGGATCTCAGTAGATATTTCATGTAATAAGTTTTCTAAATGGCTAATGAAGACATGAAAATACACTCAGTTTTTTGTCATTAAGACAAAGGAAATGAAACCCACAGTGTTTACTTCTTCACATCATCTAGGATGGCTGCAAGCAAATAAATAATAAAGGTGTTGGAAAGTATGCGAAAGAGAAATTTGAACTCTCATACATTGCTGGTAGGAATGTGAAATAAACATAGTCATTTTGGAAAATGTTTTGGCATATTTTTAAATGCTGAACATGAAATTACCATGTGATTCAACCGCAGGAAAAATAAAAGCATGAACATGCAAGAGTTGTACATGAATAGAATTGATACTATTATTCATAGTAACCAAAAAGTAACAACAATCTAAATAAACATCATCTGATATATGGGTAACAAATTATATATGAATAAACAAAATATTCATATTCATATAGTGGAATATTCAGCAATAAAATGAAATCATGTATTGATAGATGTTGTATATCAGATTATCTTTCAAATTTAAGTGAAAGAAGTCAATAACAGCAGACTATATGTTTATCATTACATTTATATGACATACTCACAATAGGCAAATATAGAATTTAGAGTAGTTGTTTCCTTATGACTAGGGATTGGAGGCAGGCTGTGAAGTGAGCTTAAAAATGAGATAAGACAGGGAATGGGTGGTGACTGGCAAAGAGATTCTACATGAGTGACTAAGTGTTCTAAAATTAGTTTGTGGTAATTCTTGGAGTAAAAAACATTGAATAGTACTCTTTAAAGAGGTTAGCAACATTGTTTGTGAAATATATCTTAAACAATCACAATAATAAATCGTATGTTTTACTGTATGAATCTTAGATTTATACGCACTTTGTTCACTTTCTTACATGTTATTTAATTTCATAATCCAGGTTCTACCTCTAAATTTAGCAATTTACCAATGAAAAATGAAGGTATAAATAACTTATTTTTCTGAGGTCGTATGGCTAACACCTTAAGAGCTGCAAATCAAATCTGGACAGATTTCTTGACTACACCACAGAGAAATTAACAATAGGCTGGGTAAAAATGGGAAGGGCGAGAACAGGAGACCATTTCCAATAAATGTATTCAGTTATGATAGTCTGGGATTAAAAAAAAGGTAAGCTAGTGTGACAGACGTTTTCATTGCCTTCCTCAGGGGCTTTGTTTGATAAAACCATTCAAACTGAGGATTTGGAGTAAGAGCTTATGCTCAATTTGTTGCAGTGTGCATTCCTATAGGAGGGCAAGGCAGGTGACTTACATCTTTAGCATAAAGCATTATAGAGGAAGAGAAACAAAGTTTTTACAGTGTTAACTGACAAACTTTCTCTTTGAGAGGTTATTGGTATTCCTAAATGATAAGAGTAGAAAAGTTTTGGAAGAAAAGGTAACAGCCTTTTGGGGAATATTTGTTCTGCATCTTGTTATTCTGCCACTCTTATTATAGCACTTGACAGGAAAATAGATGCACTTGATGGCATTTAGTCTTTTCATCCTAGCTATTACTTCAGAAATATTATCACTTTTGATTTTTCCATTTTTGATGAAATGGTGTTTCATATCGTTCTGTTCTTATTAGAGAGTCTTTGCCTCAATTTGTTGAAAAATGTTGCAACCTTGTTGAAAAATATGACAGAAAATTAATTAATTTGTGTTGCTAAAGATCATTCAGAAACAGCATTAAGTGGTAGTTTTTAGAGCCTCTGACTTTTATCTGTGCATTCTCTTTAAAGAATGACACAGATTTCATCAGTGGCAGATAGGACTTAAAATATGGATGTTCTTATTAGTAGCATTATAGTAGAAAAACTCAAAGAAATTTGCTTGTTGATTATAGGCATAATATTGTGCTGCAGATCTCTAAGAGTTCATTCATCTTACTTGATTGAAACTTCATGCCAGTTGATTAGTAATTCTTTATTTCTTCCTTTCACTTGCCTCTGGAAACCACCATTTCACTCTTTAATTAGATAAATTTGACAAGGTTAGATACTTGATATAAATAGCATCATGAAGTATGAATACTATGAGCTCAATTCCCAGTTTAAAACAAAATAAGAAACTATAGAAACAGCCCAGGAAAGTAAGAGTCTTTCATTATCACTCAGTATTTATTTTTCAGTGACTGGCTATTTCACCAGTAAAATGTCCTTAGTGTTCATCCATGTTGTTGCCTGTTACCAAATTTTCTTCTTTTTAAGGGCAATTTCACATTATTTTATACCACATTTTCTTTATGCATTCATTCACCTGTCAATGGAGATTTAGGTTGTTTTACATGTTAGCTTTTGTGGATAAGTGTCTTAGTTACTTTCTCTCATTGCTAAGACAAAATGCCTGACACCCAAAGTTAAAGGAAGAAAGGTTTATTTAGCTCACAGTTTGTAGAGGTTTTACTGTATAATCAGTTGGCTCCAACACAAGATGGCAGGGCACAAAAGCAACAATCCATGATAGTGGAAGACCAAAAAGAAACAAGAGTAAAATGTCTTTCCTTCCTTTATATTGTATGCAGGCTACCCTCCCTCCAAGGGTGGGTGTAGTACTTACACTCCCAATCACTTCACTAGATAATGAACCAATAGCAGGCTCTAGATTCAACCCCCTCCAAAAAAAACTGCATCCTATGACCACATATAGTTTTCAGGAACATCCAGACATAAAGCATAACAATAAGTCTGCAATGAGCACAGTAGTGTTAATATCTCTTTGAAATTCATATTCCACTTATTTTGGATAAATACAAAGTAGTAGGAAGGTAAATCATATAGTAGTTCTTTTTTTTATGAACCCCCATACTGTTTTCCATACTAGCATTACAATTCTCCATTCCTTCCAGCAGAATACAAGGGCTCCAATGTTCTAGTTTCTCCACACTTTTTTCCAACATTTTTCTTTTCCTTATAACAATCATAATGACAGGTGTGAAGTGATATCTCTTGTCATTTGGATTTGCATTTGGATTAGTTTCTGTTGAACATCTTTTTTATTTACCTGTTGGCTATTAGTATATCTTTGGAGAAATGTCTGTTTAAATTCTTAGCCCATTTTAAAAATGGAATTAGTAGGTTTTTTCTGTTGAATTGTAGGAATTTCTTGTATATTTTAGTTATTGACCCCATCCAATACATGGTTGCCAGGTATTATTTTCCCATTACATACGTTGCCTTTTCATTGTTTTATTCTTTTCATTTGCTGCACAGAATAAGCTCCATCATTTTCTATAGCCTTCTTTTTATTTTCGTTGCCTATTAAGGTCTCATGTTGAGTCTCTAAATTATTTTGAGCTGATATTTTTTGTTAGTGATATAAGTATAAAATTTCATTGTTTCGATTATGGATATTTGGTTTTACCAATACTAGCTTTGAAGAGACTATCTCTTTTCCATTGTGTCCTTGGCATCCTTGTAACAGATCAGTTAACCATATTTGCATTGATGTATTTAGTAGGACACAAAGTCATTCTACAAAAATCAGACACATTTATATACATTAATAATGAAATAACTGAAGTAGAAATTAAGAAAGTAATCTCATATTATCAAAAAAGAATATAATGGGAATAAACTAAATGAAGTGAAAGACAAAACATTGGTGAAAGAAGAGGATGAAAACAGGTAGAAAGTCACATTGTGTTCATGAACTGTAAGACTTAATATTATTAAAATGACCATACTTGCTCCCCAAAGAAATCTACAAATTCTTTTATATCCTTATTAAAATCTAAATGTTATTAAAAATATTAACAAAAATTCTAAAATGTATATAGAATTACAAAAGATGAACATTTAAACTGGCCTTTAGAAAGGGCAAGGCTGGAGATATCATACTCCATGGTTTCAAACTACATTACAAAGTTAAATTAATCATAATAGGATGGTACCAGTATAAAGACAGATAGCCATTGTGATTATCCAAATCTCAGGAAATGGTAATTGATGAGATGTCAGGGTGTTTATTCAAATACACTATGGATTTGTGTGAGATTCTATTACCAGTGGAACACTGAAATTTTGAGTTGAAGGAAACAGTATGGAAGCTTCTTTTGTCGACTATTTCAACATAGAATGGGGCTCATATGAGCAGAACCTGTATGGTATATTTGATACTATGTGTATAACAGCAAGGCTGTCTCCAGCCATATTGGAATTTGGGCCTTGGTTGCTGATAAAGTTTATACAGTAACCAAGCCTGATTGAGGAGGCAGGTTTTTGCGAGTCAATGGAAGGAGCCAAGGAAAGACAGAGGATGACCCTACTCACAGCATCTGTGTTTAGCACCTAAACACATGTTATCAGTATGACATGGAAGAGTGAAGTGACTACAATCAGATATCATGTCAGAGTGACGTTTCATGTCCTTTACTTACATTTACATGACATTGAATAAGGTATTGAACTGCTATGTCTGTACTTACATTTCCTCTTTCATAAAATGATCGTAACGTGATATTGATCTCCCGTCTTGGTTACTTTTCTCTCATTGCTGGGGCAAAACACCCGACACCCAAAATGAAGGAAGGAGAGGTTTATTTATCTCACTGTTTTTAGAGTTTTCAGTCCATAATCAGTTGGCTCCAAGGCAGGGTGTCATGGCACAAGGGCAACCCCTTAAGGCAGTCAGAGGAAACAGGTGGAACAAGCTTCTTCTCTTCCCTTGTATGGTACACAGCCCCCCTCCCCAAGGGCAGATGTAGCACTCTCAAAATCTCTGTGCCCTCCTCTTGCACAGGATGAGGATATTTACAAAGTAAGAACCCTGGCTCCCTGGTGAGTCTCTCAGTTAAACTTCTAAACTGCTCAAGTTGACACAATGTATCAACCATAGCATCTCCTAATGTGGTTGTTAATATAACATGAGATGATTGATATCATATGCACATAATAAAATATCAGTGTTAGCTTTCTTAATGCTGCTATTATTAAATTAGAGCTTCCACCTCTGGTCAGTGTCTTTGTTTCTAAGGCTTTGATCTAGCTAAAAAGATGGAACTTTTTCCGGGTAAATTAGTTCAACAAAGCACACCATTAGGTAATGCTTTGCTACTCATATGGTTTATGAACCAACAACATCACCTGGGAACTTGTTAAAAATGAAATATCTTAGGCTCCATCCCAGATCAGCCCCACTAAATTAAAGTTTGCCTTTTAACAAGGTCCACAGATAATTTCTATGTACATTAAAATTTGAAAAGGCTTCTATATTGGATTACTTTAAGATTTGTATTCTGCTTTTGCCAATTATTACCTATAGCACCTTGCTAAAACATTACTTAACTTATCTAAGCATATACTCCCATCTATAGAAAGAGTAAGTAGTGTATTATAGTTGTTAAGAGCATATGAAATAATACATGTTAGAGTGCTTAACACAGGGCAGGTGGTGCAAACTCTTGATTGTTACAAAATGATAAGCAATTTTCATGGCTTCAGATGTGATCTGCTATTGCTAGGTCATTTGTTTTATAATCACACCATGATACTAAAACAGATATCACAAAAGCTTTAGTCATTCTGTTATGGAAAACAAACTAAACATGTGAATAAACTGCACCAAGGATGTTTAGGAGACAGTTTATTACACAGGTGGGCTTGACTGGAATTTCTCCCCAAAGAGTCAGCCCTGCCTGGCAGGGTTTTGGGACTTTCATGGGTAAGACAAGGGTTGGTACGAAGGCAGATTCAGTGCCTCATGATTAGAAGATTTGGGTGACATGTTTGGGTTGCTAAGGGATTTTAAACATTTCAAGTTATATCATAAGGCCATAAGATATACAAAGCATGAGCTATACAGAGGAAGAAATATCCTGTTACATCTTAAGTTACATTGTAAGGTGTTCAAGTAGACAAGCTTACACAAAGGAAGGAATGTTCTGTTATTAGGCTTGTCAAGACACGGACATGTCCACCTGGTCTTGGTGGGCATCCTTGGCAGGTTTTATTTAAAATTCTTTTTTTTAAGCATTTTTTTTTTTTGGTACTGGGGATCGAACTCACGACTGCGTGCTTGCAAGGCAGGTGCTTATGCCGCTGAGCTAAATCCCCAGCCCTTATTTAAAATTCTTATTTCCCCTTCAATTCCAATTTTTAAAAAATTGAATGTGTGTGTGTAGGTGTGTGTGTAACTATAAATAGGGATTGTCAAAACTTTTCTCTAAATGCCATGCAGTGACTAAACCATGCTTTTGTGGTTCATCCACTCTGTCATGACTACTTCATTCTGCTCTCATAGTGTACATCATGCTATAATATGTAAATCAATTCATCTGAATGTATTCCAATCAATTCATCAAAAATAGGTGGTGCGGTAGATCATATTATAAATAAACAAATGGAAAATTTGAGACAGACCTTAGAGTCCATTCCAAGCCCTTTCCTACAAATGTTTGGAAACTTGAAGGGAAAAAGAGATGATGACAGTATTGACTACCATTTGGAGCTAAAGAGTGCAGGGTGAGGAGACGACACATGTTAGGTTAGGTGACTGTTGCTTTTTGGTTGTCACCAAGGTGGCATCTAATCTAGAAGCAGTCTCTTTTTCACCCACGCCTACAGCCATCCCTGGCCACAGATAACTTTCAAAAAATCTTTAAATCACAGGAGTCATACATAGGTGATTTTTCCATGACCACACATTACAAATCTGATCCTTCCAAATATGAGCCTTGTGCTCAAGGGGGAAATGAACATGAGAGTTTTATTGTTGTAAACTGTGTGGTCTTAGTTGGCTGACTTTCTGAGCATCTGTATTTGAACAGTGAAAAACAAGGGCATAAACAGAAACCTGGGACCCTGGAGGGATTGCCTGAACTATGAAGTTAAAGTTTTAGTCTTTAGTCTTTAGTCTTTAAATTAAGAAATTGTCATCCAGAGGATTTAGACAGTCGGTGAGGTCTTTGCAGTAGGTATATCTGGGTTATGATTTTTTCCATGGGACCCCATCTACGATAAGTCAGATCCTGGAAGCACCAGGATCCAATTTTCCAGGAAATAAAATTGGCAAGGGATTATGAACCTCAAGCACAGGAAGAGGGGGTAGACCTACCTGTGGGAGCCAGGGGCTCATAGTATGATTTCCAGGCATATTCTTATTAAAGACAGGTTATAAGGAAGCTATGTCTACTGTGATATACTGGAGTGTCAATTATGGACTAGCTAGAATGAACTCCGATATTTGTATATGTAGTTTGATTCTTTGTATATCACTGCATGCTATTAGTTGCTGTACATACTTTAATTCTCATCCCTTTGTATACTCAAAGATAGCTAAGAATGTTTCATTTGGCCAGAAAACAGAATTCACCTACGTGAGTACTTGGGCTTATGCAGCAATCTGATTGTTTAAAAGGTTTCCAAAAACCAGTGCATTATAAAGATTGGAATACTTGGGATTTTGTATCAGTTGGGGTCCAGTGAAGATGCGGAAATCCCTACAGTTATGTTAACATGAAAATCAGTACCGAGTTTTAAAGAAATGTTAACCAAGTATAAAGAAAACACTAAGAAATCAAGGAAGAAGAAACTGTGAGAACTAGAATCCATCCTGAGAGCTGACAAAAAATAAAGAAGAGACTGGAATTCTTAATACTTATTCTTAAAACTTAGATGCTTAGAAGAGGGTCTTCATGGAGTTGAAGCTCAGACTTCTAAGAATGGCTACTTCTGGTATTTATTAGGAAGGTGAAATGAATCTGATTCTACAAGGATTAGAAAAACTGCAAACTGCATTCAGCTACTGTCAGAGAATGGTGCTGTCACCGCAGTGGTGAAGAAATGCTGGGACAGAAATCCTCACTGGAAGCAATGAGAAAGGAGCAAGTGCATCCTCCTTTCTCTAGCCTTGCAGTCCCCTCTAGCAAAGCATAAATATGGATTGTACAGTCTCAGCCCCAATTGCAAACCATGCTCTGGGAAGGTGGGTTAGGAGCTGAGGGAAAATGAATAAATCACCTGCAGTGCTTTTGTGTTTTTCTGGGACAAGCTTTGTGGGTGTGTTGAGCCTGTCTGTCCATTGAAATGAGCTTACTCGGAAAAACCTTCCCTGTTTCTCTGTCATCACACTTTCCCATCACCTACAACAGGAATTCACAGAGCATTGCAAAGGGTGTTCAGATAGCATTGTGGACTGAGTAACTAACAAGATGAATCCAGACCTCCAGAGCTTGCTGATCCTGGAGATGGGAATGAATGCCACAGACCATTTTTTTGTTTTTCTTCTATAAAATAAGATTCATGATACTCTAGCCCACATACCTAGTATGAAGTGACTGCATATCACACTTCAGTGTATCCAGAAAAAAAAAGTTTGTGTGACAAGAAAATCAGACACAGTGAGTTAGGAGGGTGGGGGTTCTTTGGAATAACACAGATGTTAGAATGCATTTCTACATCTTTCAGAAAGTCAGAGCAATCAGAGTAAGAACTCCATCTCCTACACTACTGCTCAGAGACAGGAACAATTCTAAAATAACAGATTATTGGCAGCTCATATTTGCAAGGAATACATTGGACGAGAGAAAACCTGCTTATATTCAACACAGCACAGAGCTGAGTTGGAACTAATTGGGAATGGTAGGAGCTACATAATGTTAGCCTACTGATGACAGCTGGGAGTTTTGTAGAGCTGTTTAATTATCCCCAGTACAAAGCTCAGACCACTCTAAATTGGCATGTAAATAAGCAAAGGGCATAGAAAAAGATTAGTGAATCATAAAGCCATGCACTAAGAAAAAAAAAGACTAAGATAGCGCTGGTTTAGAGTTTCACCTTTCCTTTTGGAAGAACAATTAGAATTGATGTCAGATACAGTGTGTGCACTATTATTAGAATATATATACTTGATTATATCAATTATTTTATAAATCAGAAATTGTTAATTGGTAATCAGTTATTCTGGATGCCGTTCCTTTGCCTGTAAACTCATCTGGTTTATATACTGAAAAGTGAGCCTATAGGTTGACAAAGTAGCTTTTAAGTACAGAATCTTTGTGTGGAATAAATCTAGATCCACTCATTTCTCCTACTCCTTCCCTCCTTTTGAAACAAAGTCTCACTGCATAGTTCAGGCTCACCTTGAACTCACTATGTAGCCAAAACTGGCCTGGAACTCCTGCAGTCCTTCTGCCTCAGCCTTCCTGGGATTACAGGTGTTCACCACAGTGCCTGTCTCTCACTATCTTATAATTACAGTTTTTCTTGATATGCCCTGAGGTCCTCCATTCCATTTGGCTCTGAATAATACATTTTTCTGATCTCTCATTATTAATTAGCACTTCTTTACATGCTGAGTCCTTTCTGTTATGCAGTCCTCTGATTGCACCCTGTGACTGGTCATGGGAGGTTAAGGAGTACATACCCATCCCAGTGGAGCCTTGCCCCAACTAAGGCCAGGGAGTGGCATCAGGTATTTCTTAAATCATCCTTTCTGACCACAGTAGAAGCTCAAGTGAGTGTAAGTTTTATGCTTAATTCTGTTACCTGTGACAGTTGTAGTTAAATGTTAATGTCCTGAATGACCAAGTCAAATGATAGGTGCTCCCTATAGAACCATATTTGTATATGAATCCAAATCCATATTATGTATATTGAATATTGATTTAATCACATACTACATTTTGATCTGGTTGCAGACAAGATTGAGGGAGAAACAGAAGCCCCTAGTTCCTTGGGTTTCAGGGAATGATTGTTTATTTTGTTTTGTATTTTGCTGAAACTTGGGGCCATGCTTTTCAGAACTTCTTGAGAACACTCTTATAGGAGTTGTAAAGAACACAACCAATGTCAGAAGTCAAAAACACAATCTCTGAAGGCCAGTGTGTATAATTGCTACTTTGATTTACAATGGGAAGTGTCATTCCTGAAATGAAAAGTATACCGTACATACTATCAGTTGGTTTGCCAGACTGTTAGGATTGCCTGAAACAGTTGGGAATTAATGGTTTACATCATGTTTGTGGGAGAAAAATGGAAACTATAGAAGGATGTGCAGATTAGAGAGAATAAATATTTTTCATTTGATGATATGTTATTGCAAAGAAAATCTTTGGGACAGAAAGAGAGGAAGTCAGATGTCCAGAAGGGTGTAATTTTCTCTGCAAATTTGCCTGCCTCTTGACAATATTAGCTGATGGAAAGCAGTGGGAATAAAGGGCAAGTGGATCTCTGAAGTGTGCTGAGTGAGCAGAGAGCTCTTTTATGAAACACTGTGACAGCTGTCCAAAGTTTCCAGGTCCAGACTGATAAGAATTATGAAATGATGTGAATCTATGTTGGAAATACCGGTGTATACCATTCCAGGAAGAGGGTACTAATTTAGGTTTTCCTTTCCATATGGAGAGACACAGGTAGAATTAAAAACATTTTGTCATTTTTATTCAAAATCTAGAACAAGTGCAGTCTCATTTATTTGCCTTATCCAGGAACAGCATGATTTGCACAGCAAGTTCAAGGTGAACTGTTAATTTCCGTGACTGATTCACTGAAAAACATTATTTATATTGACTTCATAATTGTGTTGCAGGAAAAGTCACGCTCCTTGTCCAAGAGTAACTTTCCCCCTATAAACTGTAGGGATATAGTTACTTTCTTCATTTTGTAGTTCACGAGACACCTACAAAGCTGAGTACATTATCCGCTTCCTTTACATTTCTTGTTCACACTTTTCTAACTTGATGAAGGAACTGAGAGTCATATGTATCCATTACTTTGACTTTATGAACTGAGTACATTTGTCTTAAGAGTGAGTATAAGTTGACTCAAGGGAAATATATCTAGATACTGCATCATACTGCTCAGAATTTCTGATTTCATCTCAGTACCTACTTTGCTCAATGATTTGTTAATACTTATAGGGTTGAATTGAGAAGGATTAATTAAAAGACTGGCTTATAATATCTGTTATCTGTCGGTGAGAAGAGGCATCATGCTGTAACAATAAGCTTGTCATCCCTTTCCTAAAGGAAAGCATTTAACTAAATGGTTTGATAAAAGCCAGGATGCTGAAGGCTTATATTTGACAAACTTCTACTTGCTCTGCTGTGTTATCCCCTGGATACTATTGTGCATGAAGGAACTATGAACTATTTTGAACATGAACATTTCTATGCTATATATTAAATAATTGTTCTTACTATTATAGTAGCCCAGTACTTTTTAACATTATTGGGAAAAAAGGTTGATAAAAATGCTTAGTTTTGTGGTACTAGGAATTTGACCCAGGGCCTTAGCCCTGAGCTACATTTCAGCCATTTATTTATTTATTTATTTGGTTGTTTATTTATTGTTACACTTTTTGAGGCAGGGTTTTGCTAAGTTGCTAAATCACCCAGGAGAAGCTTGAACTTGCAGTCCTCCTGTCTCAGCTTCCCAGCTGAGTGCTTTGGTAATGGACATCTATCACCAGACCTGGCTAATGACAAACATATTTTAAAGGAACCAAGAAATACTTTGCTCTAGGAATAAGTTTATCAATGACACTGAGAAATCAATTCACAAAATATCCTATTGTGCGTTTATTACTGTTGAATCTGTGTTTTCATTGATGTCCATAATTGGGGAAACAAAGCTAAGAGCATGGTACATGACGAAATCTAATATTCTGGTCTGTATAACACAGGCAGATACAGTCATGAAAATGAGGAGTATGCTGCAAAAGGGATCACAGTAGCTTTTTCCTCCTAAGTTTATCTCAACAACAGTCTCTCAGTAAAAAATCAGGCTGCTATCCAATCTTTTCTTAAAAAGAGAGAATTGATACTTTCTTTCTAAAAGAAAGGCATTGATGCTGTTTATGTTCCAATTTCCAGTGTGTCTGTTGTGTGTGAAAAAAAAAATCCAGCATAGGAAATAGGAGGAAGTTAGAAACCTTCTTTTAAAAAACACCAGTGAAAACAAAATTTGGCACAATAAACTCTATTGTTGTTCTCTGCATTTATTTACCAAGACTCTGATCTTGAGTAGTGGTGAGTGTTTGTAAAATCAAAAGTTCCCTGGAAAGAAGACTGTAAAAATTTTCAGCTGCAGTCTTTCTGCAGCAAGGAGTAGGACCGAAAGGAAGTGTTTCCCTGCACTTGGGGACATTTCCCTGTAAAGAGGATTAGATAGGAAGTTATGACAAATGAGTATTAATTCTGACTTATTGAAAGGGTACATACTAATAGTCTGCAAGATTCTGGACTATAAGTTACTGTTTTTTATTAGTACACGTTTACAGTGCATAATGATTATATTCATGGTGAGGAGTTGGTACATGTGCATAGCACATCTAATTCTTTTCCATCCTTTTCCCCTCACCTCCTTCCCCATTCCTTCTACCTCTTGGTCTCCTTCCGTTTTGTGAAAGAACTAAAGTTTTTGAAGTAAAAGACATTTATAAAATATGGAGTTTTGTTATTTTGGAGTAAATTGTCCATAAGAAGGGATGTTTGGATCCTGTTGAAAAGCTAACTGGCCTTGCATATCTGATGGTTCTCAATCTGCAGATTCAACCGACTGTGGATGAAAAGTATTTGAAAAGAAACTGCATTTGTACTTAACACATACAGACATTTCCCCCTATTATTTCCTGTACAATATAATATATCAACTATTTACATAGAATTTACATTGTGTTAGACATTATAAGTAATTAAGAGATGGTTTAAATTATATAGGCTTTTGATATTTGCAGGTTATTTTCAAATGTTGCATTGTTTTTATATAAGGGACTTATGTATCCATGGACTTTGAAATCAGACCCTCATGGATAGCAAGAGATGAGTGTACTTAATAACATTTTAACATATGATAACCATGGCTTTGATAAAAGAAATTGGCCATTTTTTGCTTGCTTGTGTCCAAATTTATGTCAGGGAGTAAGGGTAAACCTGTGAGGCTGTGTTTATCATATTATGGATTATTTGTAGACAAATAATCTATTTCCTCACTGCTCAGCTGGCATAACTCTGCAGTATATTCTCCAGTCTTCTAGATTTCCCTCTAAGGACCGTGCTTCAGTTGAATACAGTGGTGCCTTGATTGATAACACATTATTAGATGCTTTCTTTTTCTTGCCTCATTTCCTTATTCCATTACCAAGTTTCCTGGGATCACTCCTGCAGGAACCATTTATACTTACATCTTTGTCACAGAGTCTGCTTATAGGGAATTCCAAACCAGGACATAGTTAGATTTAAAAAACAGTAAATTGCATGAAATGGAGAGGGAGAAGAGAGAATAATAACAGTTTAGAATTAATGATCTTGAGGTTTTATTTTAATATAAATTTAATATGATTCACTAACTCTGATGAGAAAAATGACATTATTCACATGATAAATTCTAAAAATGGAAAACCAGTGACCAAATCAAATGTTTTTTTTTCATTAGTACATGTTTGCAGTACATAATGTTTCTATTCTTCATATAGAGTTGGCACATGTGCATAACACATCATAATTCCTGTGTTCATCCAATTTTCCTCCCCTCTCTTCCCTTCTCTCCATCTCTTGATCCCCTTCTCATTTGCGAAAGATTTATCTCCTCCCTTCATGTTATCTATCTTTTATTTTGCTCTTTATCTATAATTTGGGCTTCTCATATAAGAGGAACTATGCTATATGTAAGCCAGCGTGTTTGATTTATCTCACGTATCATTATGTTCTCAAGGTGCATCCATTTTCCGACAAATGACTGAAGTTTGTCTTTTTTTATTGCAGAGTAGTCCTCCATTGTGTGCAAGTACCACATTTGCTTTATCCATTCATTTGTTGGACATACAGACTGCTTCCAGGGTTTATTATCAACTGTACTCCTATAAACATGGGTATCACTGTAATATGATATCTTTAATGCTTTCAGGAAGATGCTTAGATGAGGAATAGCTGGTTTAATGCAATTTTCTAGTTTCACTTTTTTGAGGAATCAGAATCCTGATTTTCATAGTAGTTGTAGTAGTTTGCCTTCCCAAAAACTCTCTAGAAGTGTTCTTTTTCCTTGCATCCTTGGTGGCATTTACTATTATTTGATTTCTTGATGGTGGCCACTTTTTCTGGGGTAAGATGCATTTTTCAGTGTTGTTTTAATTTGAATTTCTCTAATAGTCAGTGATGTTGAGAATTTCTTTCCATATTTATTGGGCATTTGTACTTCTCTGAAATGTCTATTAATTTCACTTGCCAATTTTTTATTAGATCTTTTATTTTGTGGGCCCACTTGTTTGGGTTTTTTATATATTCCAGATATTAGTTCTTTGAGGAATAGCTGGCAACCTTTTTTACTCCATTCTGTAGGTGAGAGATGTGGTCTAGATTCAATCTTCTGCATGTGGATAATCGGTTTTCCAAACACCATTTGTTAAAGAGGCTATCTTTCCTCCAATGTATGTTTTTGAGCCCTTTGTCAAAGATCAAATTGTGGGGGTTTACACCAATCATCCAATCATTGTTCGCACTATTTGTGTAAAAATCAGTCTCTGCACTGTAAGAAATGCATCACTGAGTAGATTTAAAAGTTATGGACCTCATGTCAACTGAGGAAGCAATAAGGGAACTACAGATGTTTTACTGGTAAAAGAGAAAGTAGATGAGTCATTACAGCTGTCTTCAAATTTTCAAGGAACTAGAAGTAGATTTAGTTTGAATAGTTCAGCCAGAAAAGGACTGTTTCAGGGATCTATTCAAGGAATTTAGCACTCATAGTGTATTTAGCATGAGACAAATTTGACAGGGATAATTTGCTATATAAACTTCCCAAGACTGGCTTTCTCATCTGGAAAACACGAAATAATATCATTATTTTGGGGGTGCTGGAAATATAAAGAACCTTATTCCAGTTTCAAAATTTTGCAAATAGCCAAAAGTTGTAAACTATGGCAATGAGAACCTTGACAGGAAAAATTATCACAGTGAGGTATTATTTAATTTTTATTGATGCACATTAATAGTACAGGACAATGAGATTCATTATGGTATATTGGTATATGCATACAACATATTTTGATTATTTTCATCCCCACAAACCCCTCTCCTTTTCCTCCCTCCTCCACCCCTTGTCCTGGTCTATGATATTACCTTCTTGATATATATATATATATATATATATATATATATATAATTTAGAGAAAGCATGTGATTTTTAACTTTTTGAGAACAGTTATTTTATATCACATGATAGTCTCCAGTTTCACCCGATTTCCCACAGATGACATGCTTTGATTTTTATTTGTAGCTGAATAATACTTGATTTGTGTATATACGCCATATTATATTTATCATTCACTTGTTGATGGACATCCAAACTGTTTCCACAGTTTAGTTATTATGGATTGTAGCACTATAAACACACACACACACACACACACACACACACACACATATATATACATATATGTATATTTATATGCTGTCATTACTTCTTTTGTGAATATATAAAGAAATGATATAGCTGAATCAAAATAGTAAAACTTTTTTGAGGAACTAACTTTCATACTTTTTTTTACTGAATATAATAGCTTACATTCCCACCAGCAGTGTAGAAGAGTTTCTTTTCCCCCACATTGTCACAAGCATTTATTTATTTATTATAGTCTTGATGATAGTCATTCTGAACAGAATGGGATGGAATCCCAGTGTAGTTTTGATTCACATTTGCCAATGGCTGAAGATATTGATCATTTTTTTACATATTAAATAGTCTTTTGTACCTTTGAGAGTTCTCTGTTGAATCCACTTGCCAATTTATTGACAAAGATATTTAATGTTTTGGTGTTAAGTTTTTGTGCTGTTTAAATAGTCTTAATTTTAATCCTCTACTGCAAGAGTAACTAGTAGAGATTGTCTCCTATTGTCTAGATTGTCTCTTCACTCTATTAATTTTGGCTTAGTTCTTTCTCTCACTGTTGAGACAAAAACCCAGCACCCAAAGTTAAAAGAGGAAATGTTTATTTTTGCTCACAGTTTGTAGAGTTTTCAGTGCATTGTCAACTGGTTCCAAGGCAGGGAGCTATGGCACAGGGACAATACAAAAGAGAAATTGTTCATGGCATGGCAGACAGGAAGCAACAATCAGTAAGCAGCAAGAGCAGCAGAAACAACCTGCCTCTCCCTTTTACCCCTTTTAGGATACCCACTTTTGAAGTGACACCCAAGGTGAACTTTCCCTTTATACACATGCAGAACTATGCTAAATCAATCATTGGAATGATTTACTAATCACACTCTATTATCCCAGCAACACACACCCTACATCAAGCCACCTCCAAAAACTCCCTGCTATGACCACATGAAACTTACATTCCACCCTTGGCTGCCTAAAGTCTCATGCACATCTCTTTATTTAAAAGCGATTTAGTCCAACTCTAAAGGTTGCCAAATTCATAACAATCCCAACTTTGCTGAAAAGTCAAAGTCTGATGTCTCATCTGAGATTTTAGGCAAACTCTTAACTACATGTCCTTATACAAATGAAAAGAAACTTAAATACTTCCAACATTCAGTAGCACTAGAAAAACATTTCCATTCTAAAAGGTTCAAGTTGGGGGATAGGAAGGAATGGGAACAAAGCACTCAAGTTTTGTTCCTCTGCTCTACATCACAACCAAAATTATCTAGGCAGATTTTCTCCTCCACATCCTTAAGCTATGTGCTCCTGCTTTGGAGTTAGCCTACCATTGACTAAAACCTATGAAACCATTAGCCTAATAAACTTCTCTTCCTATAAGTTGTGGGTACTGGGTAATTTATCCCAGTAATGAGAAATCTAATACACAGGTTCTGGTAAGCAATCAATAAATATTTTAAAAGCGTAAAATATATGTGCATCCAGAAGCCTATCAGAGTCTTGAAAGTAAACATTGCTACATGCTAAGTGTATCCCCAAATACTATTGTCAGGTAGATTATCTGGTTTAATTCAGTACATTTCTTGGACCACATTATATGTCTGGGAGTTTGCCAAAAGTTTTGATAAGGGTGATACAAGGCAAAAAACTGGTTTCTGACTTGCATGTCATCCTTGGGTTCTGCTTGTGTTAAATAAGCTTCTTTCCCATTGGCCAAGTCAAGAAATCTAGGCCAGATTCTCATGGTAGAATCTACCCTTTTATGGCTAAGTTAAAAAAAATGCACATTGATGGCAATGACACAATGATGAAAGGGAAAGACTTTTGTTCATTCATTGTAATCTTTTGCAAACTGTATGTTCTTCCTTGTTTAACTGGCTGGCCTCTTCTTTATGGAGGCACATGTCAATTTCTGGACCATCTTCAGAACTGTCTTCTCCATATGAATATTTCCTAGTCCAAACTTTTTATTCTGTTATATGAAAGTTTTTGTACACTCATAAAATTGTTGGGCATCCTCAGTTGTTCAGATATTATTTTATCTTGTGATTCTGTAGATTAATGTTGAGACATATAAAATATTTAATATCCAGAAAACTGTCACATCTTGGTAATTCCTGCACGTGTTTTTAATCCTATTTTCCATTGTTGGACTGAACTCATGCTGTTTCTGTCTATTGCAGGAACATTTTATCATTGTGGCATTTTAAATCCAACATCTGGTGTGATGATGTACAATTTATTCACTCTGTTTTTCTTTTCACTGAGTTTTTCCCTTGCCATTTGGGGAGTCTGTTTAATTTCACTGTTGGCCTACTCCTTTGTCTATTGCACAGAATGCCTTGTGCCACATTTATAGGAACACTTTTGCTCATATAGCTATACTAAAATATGTATGGTAGAACATACTGAAATACACATGGGAGCAGATGTTTGCTCCAGCAGATGTCATTTGTCCCTCACCATTTCATGCAACTTGTCAGCACCTGCATTTATTCATCTGAGGACATTCTTTGGCCCCCAGGGTCTCATTTCCCACCTGCATCAGGTCATAAAAGTCCCATGGAATGACTGAAGGAACTTGGGACATACATCTTCTTCACCCCTAGGCTAGGGATGTTAATTGGTAGTTGCATATCTTATGTTGATTCACAGATTCTTTTGGTGGGCATATGCTCCATTTGCTTACAGAGTAAACTTGTTCACACATATATACTTTATTACCTGCCTTCTTTTCCCACTGATTTTTGTTTTCATTCCAATTAAAATGATTTCAAATGTTCATCTCATGTCTTGCTTCTAGGGAGCTCCAAACTAAAATATATGCACATGTCTTTCTAATTTTTATAGGAACATTTTCTTAACCCTAAATGTGCCTTTACTTGCTATTATACTACATTTTCTTTCTGATGCTCCTAGAAGTCCAAATATCAGAAAAGCCAGATTTTTTTCAGCTAAATTGCTGTTTCTCTGACAATTGCTGCCTCTACCTTAAAGACTGTGTGGGATGAAATAATGGTAGCTGTTAGTATGTATGCATAAATGCACTCACATATGTGTATATGTATGTCTGTACCTTTTAAAAGTCTGTGTGTTCATGGAGGTGAAAATGGGTAAATATATTATGTAAGTATTCGTGTATGTCATGTGTGAATAACTTGGTGAGGGAGGAATGATGTGAAGGTCATAGTTCAAAAAACAATTTAAGAAGTAGTATGTTATGTATTCACTGTTGTGGTTAAGAGTTTGGCAGAGTGCTATGAATAATGCATTTAATGCTGCTAACTTGGTGTTAAGGAAGGTTAGTTTTGAAAAGAATAGTGGAGATTTTGTTTATATTCATATGTCATATTAAATCATGTATAGAATCAAGGATGAGGCTTTGCATTATAATATTTCTAAGTGTTGTCATTGTAGCCATGTAAGGACAGAGAAAATAGTTTCATTGTTGCTGCACTCCTAGAGATATGCTTTAAAGTTTGTTCAGGAAAGGAAAGAGGGAGAGAGATGGGGGAGAGAGAGAGAGAGAGAGAGAGAGAGAGAGAGAGAGAGAGAGAGAGAGAAATAGACCCCCAAATCTAATAGTGGTTTACTTTGCATGTAGCTGTTTTCCTCTAGTGTTTTGGGAAAGATGAGTTGCTCATTTTAAATACTCCTAAAGAGGACTGAAAGTTTTGGAACAGGGAGATATTAGTAGAATGTGATACTACAGATCATTGTGAACACCACAACATTATCACCTCAAACTGAATAATCAGTGGTAATTATAGAAATTATCTTTTCAAGATTTGGCTGTATTTAGAATTTTAAGTATTAATATAGAAACTTTATTAAGCACATTTTATACAGTCTTTTAAAAGAAATAAAGTGTCACATTTTCCTAAGAAGACAAAAAATCACTGGAAAGGAAACTGAGCAAATTCTTGTCTGGTGGTTCTGCTCATGGACTTGGGAAGTGCTCACGCTCGTTACTCAGTCTTCAGATGGAGTTTCCGTTTATATATAATTTGATATATTGGTGAAACTCAGAGATGGAAAAATTGAGATGGAAGAGGTTGTGAAATGGCAGAAAAACATAGGAGGAACAAATCCTTCCAATTCCTTATGACCAGGCCTCAATCCCACATAGCTAGTCTGGAGAGGTCTGTTTTGGGTACTCAGTGCTGTGGACCAGCAGCTAAAATTTTTCAAAATAGCATCATTGTCAAACTATTAACATGTAAGAAGCTGCCCAAACTTTTCCAGCTTTAAAAATAGAATTGTACCTGGAGTAGACGTAGCAGAAATTATCCCAGGATGAATTTGTTTTCCAATGGCTTATGCTGTTCATTATACACACACATGCACACACACCCCAGAATTCAAAACATTCCCAGATGTTTGGTTAAAATTAATATTAAAAGAACTATCAGAAATAGAAAACTCACACATCTTGTTATTGCCATTTGAAGTAGATGGGTGACAGCCCTCAAGTCATAAGAAAATGTTTTTACTTTCATCTTTTGGAGATTTATCTTTTTATTGAGATATTCCTGCGGCAGATATCTGCTTTACACTTCCTGTATCCAACAGCATTAATTTATCATATATTCACAGGCCCTTGTAATGTTTTAATACACTTACACCAATGCCCATGTAGCTGGGAAGAAATCATCTGGAAATTCAGATCAGTATGATGTAAGTGGATCTCTTCTGTGAGAGACTTCTTGGAGCTTCGGTAGTATTTGGTCTCCTGGAAGGAAGTAGACAGAAATGGCTCTGTGGGCCTATAACTGGAATCTGATAGTACCTAATTCATGTATTTCCAAGGACATTAACATCACCCCAACACATATCTACAGTGGCTATAAAGGGGTCAGAGTAGCAAAGGTTAGCAATTCAGAGCATGACCAAGGAGTTTCTGCATAACTAGGCTCCAGCATTTGCATATTCCCTGTGTAAATTAAATGTTAAATGCTGTATTAACTCTTTCAAGTTTTGTTTCCTCTTCATTAGAAAAAGAACAATAAGTACTTTTCTCATTGGATTAGAAATATATAATTCAGTATCCAATACATAGTGGTTGTAAATCAACATCAGCGGTTGTCATTCTTATTCTTGCCAATAATGTCTCTGTATGTCCTGTTTGGTAGGTGAGGGCACAGGAGCGTGGACATAGGCAGTATTTGGTAATTAAAGTCATCCAAGTGTGGGAGAAGATCATTAATCAGAGTGTGATCTAAGAACCTTAAAAAATGTGTGAGTATGGATAGAGATACATAGCATGATGATCTATCTGTTTGGAGAGAGGGATGTACTTAGATATCTGGAGAGAATTAGAGTACTGGTCAGTAGAGCTAAGATTCATGGATGTATTCAATATCAATGTGAGACTAAGGCAAGACTTAATTCCTGTAAGATAGACAAACATACCATGCACATGGTCATCTTAGCATATACACACTTTATTTCATGCATGCTCATTATGGAATTTACAAGACTTACCTCAGGTTCAGATGATATGATGTGTATCTTTGCTGTAGTTTCAGTCTGTTTCACACTTGATTGGGAGAGTGACTTCAAGAGGACAAATATAAATGAAGACTGATGAGAGCCAGGGTCTAATATCTAGCTATGTTTTTGTCTCATTTCTATATTTTCATTGATGTTGCTATTGTCTAACTTGACTCAAGCTCTGTCTTTAGACATTGAGACTTGTCTTTTCCTACGCCTAAGTTACACTTCTGATTTTCAAGCCTTTGATTTATTTTGGCAACAATTAGCACTCCAATTCCTCATTTTACATGATGTATCAAATTCTATGACTATTAATTCCTTCAAGCAGGAA
>PVJX010026355.1:0-25953 GCA_004027295.1 Dolichotis patagonum | reverse complement strand
TTCACTCCATGCTCTTCTTGACTTTATTGTTTGTGTTGAGAAGTCTGCTGTGATTTTGATAGATTTTCCTTTATAGGTGATCTCTCTTTTCTCTCTAACAGCTTTTAGTATTCTATTCTTATGGTGGGTTTCTGGGATGGTTATTATTATGTGTCTGGGTGTAGTTTTATTTTGGTTATGGCTATTTGGAGTCTTATATGCTTTACTAATCCAAATATCAGTTTCCATTCTCATGTTTGGGAAGTTTTCAGCTTTTACTTCTGTAAATATCCTCTCGATATCATTTTGGCTGTCCCCTTTTTCATTTATCACTATTAATCTTATGTTATTTTCCTCTGCATCATCTTGCTTGTGTTGAATTCTTATTTTCTGATTCTTTGTTATTTTTAAAAGATCTTTCCTTTCCTGTTCACTAGCTGCGATCTTATCTTCGTGTTCTGAAATTCTATCTTCAGTTTCATTGAGGCAGTTTTTACAGCTTTCAATAGCATTTTTGATTTCCTGTATATCTCTTTGAATCTGCTTCATGCATTCTGTTTGTTTCTTATAGGGTTCATTCAGAGATTCTATCTGTTTGCTTTGTTCCTCTAATTTTTTAGCTGTGTCTTCACTAGATGTGTTCACTATTTCTTTCTCTACTTTTATCATTTCTTCTTTTACCTGGGCAATTATTTCTAATTTGAATTTCTCCATAGTTTCCCCTAGTTGCTTCTTTATTTCAGCTGATATCATTTCAGTCATTTCAGGTGTATGGCTTCTATTTTCTACCATGTACATGACTCCCAGGCTTTCTTGGGATGGGCTGGTGATTTGAGCCTGCCTTTTTGTCTTTCCTTTTGTCGTTTTTCTTTATTTCCTTGGTTTGAGTGGTGTTCTAAAGCTTCCTCTGGGTGTGTTGCAAATCTCCTCCTGCACCCTCAGCTACTGGAGCAGTCTCAGTTCCTCTGCAGGTTCTTGGCCCCCTATATTTAGAGGCGGAAGCAGGGTGTGGAGAACTGGGGCCAGAGAAACCCCCGGAGGACAATCCCCTGTCCTAGGGTTGTGGATATGAACTCAGCAGCTGGCAGTGCTGGTCATAAGCTGTCTCCAGGCCAGCCCAATTGAGCCCACAGTCCTTGAGCAAGGTTCCTGACTCCTGGACTGAAACAAGGCTGCTGAGCATGGTTGACTAAGGCCCTGCATTCTGCTGGACCCAGTCCAGCATCCCCTCAAAAGCTGGAATGTAGGTCTCCAACTTTCCCCAGGTCACCGGAACTCACCTCAGGCAATCTCCACCTCTCTGCAGATTCTTGGCTTTCTTAATTGAGGTGCAGAAGCTGGGCGTAGAGAACGGGGGTCGGCAGAGCCCCCAGGGTACAATCCCCTGTCCTAGGGTTGTGAATATGAACTCTGCAGCCGGCAGTGCTGGTCGCAAGCCATTCCCAGGCCAGCCCAATTGAGCCCAGAGTCCTCAAGCAAGGTTCCTGCCTCCTGGACTGAAACAAGGCCACGGAGCGTGGCTGACTGAGGCCCCACAATCCGCTGGACCCAGTCCAGCGTCCAGGTAGCTCCCCAGGAACTCAAAAGCCGGAATATAGATCTCCAACTCTCCCCAGGTCACCGGAACTCACCCCAGGCAACCTCCACCTCTCTGTAAACTCCTGGCTCTCAATTGAGATGCAGAAGCTGGGCGTGGATACCTGGGCACAATCCCCTGTCCTAGGGGTGTGGATATGAACTCAGCAGCTGGCAGTGCTGGTCTTGGGAGCATTTTCAAAATATGTGCTCTTGTACTAACTGGTTTATACTTGAATTTTCCCCCATGAACCAAGGGATTTTTTTTTTTTAAAAACAAATATCTGTTTTAGTTACTTTCTCATTGTTGTTACCAGATACCTATGATCAAAGGAGGAAATGCTTATTTTAGCTTACCATTTGTAGAGGTTTCAGTCCATGGTTGACTGGCTCCATGGCAAGCCAGCATGGCAGAAGGGCATCACAGAGGAGAAACAGTCTATGCGGGAAGCAGAGAGAGATGGGGAGGAGGAAAAAAGTTAGGGTTCTTCCAGGCCACACCCCAGTGACCCACCTCCTTCAACCAAGTCTCACCTCCCAGCATCACATGTTGCTGTGAACACATCAGTGGACTAATCCACAAATGATTATCATGTCCCCATGTTCTGGCCACCTCCCCCAAAGCCCATCTATGAGCACGCAAGGCTTTGGAGGGGGCATCTAGATAGAAACCATAACAATACAAAGGCTTATTTCTGTTTAAATCGTCCTTCTATGGTTTTGAACTTTCAGATTTCATAGATCAGTTTATTTTTTCAAAGTTAGAGTTATCTTTGAAAAAAATTTGTATTTTATACATATTAACAAGCAAGCACTAAATGAAATTTTTAAAAACTCTGTTACTACTACCTATCAACTTTAGTGTTCTGTTAAGGAGATGTGAAGCTTCCATGTAGGGAAGGAATAACTGGAGAACAAAGGCCTATATATTGAATTAATTTGTACATTTAAAGAATTTACTACAGTGTCCTTTTTCTGTTAAGGAGATATGAAGCTTCCAAGGTAGGGAAGGAATAACTGGAGAACAAAGGCCTATATATTGAATTAATTTGTACATTTAAGGAATTTACTACAGTGTCCTTTTTTTTTTTTTTCATTTCAACATACACACTCCCTAATAGGGACCACTTCTTGAGAAACATTTGCAACTTCCAGTGAAGTATTATTTGAAAGTGTTCTTCAGTGCTGCTGTTAAATGCGTCTGACCAAAGCACTGTTTCACTTAAAAATTTGCAGTTAATCTGCAAGAAAATGTGCCAAGTCATTATGAAACATCATATTTGGAAGGCCAATTTCAAATACTTAAGCCCATCTGTTCCTGCCTGTGCTCCCAAACACAAATTCACATGCAGACATGCATGTGTACTCTGAGAGCATATATCCACATACACATGCATGTACGTACATGTGTACACATGCATTCATGTATCTAGGCATACACATGTGTGCACTGTATGCAGACACACATACATACTCATCCATCTTGGCAGCTTCATTCTGATCTTCATCTGTTTACCCAGGGCCTTTGGCATGTTGGTCTCTAAAGGCCCCTGCTTTTGAGGGAGAGAGTCCATCTTTAGATGCCTTGCTTTGGGGTAACACATGTAACCAGTACCCTCCTCTCTATGTGCACAACTTTGTTCTCTCTCACCCAGAGAACAAACAGTTCCTGCCCAGTAAGGCTGCACAGAATAGATCGAGGGAAGGATATGACTGCTCTTCAGTGGCCCTGATCAGATACATACAGATGTGCCAGGAAAGACTTGGTTATTTTTAAATAGTAACATCAGTCTGATAATAAACGTTGGAGCTTCCCTTCCTTAAGTATCATTGCATTTTCCCAGTAATTTCTTAATTTTTTTTTACAAAAGTATCTGCGATAGATGGAAAAGATAATCTAGTCTTTCGCCAGGGACAACTTGAGCAGCACTGTAAGTACTGTGTTTTATACACCTGCAAAAAGAAGCATGGGCACTGGTTATTTTGTCTGGCTTTAGAGATATGCAGATTGTTCGACAACACAACTGTCAGGATTCAGCACTGTGTGAGAATTAAGGAAATGTTAGAAATTTTGAATTCTCCAGAGAATGTTATTGATGGTGCTGGGGTACAAGGTGACAGCACTTTCTGTCACCAACACATGCGGGCTTGCACACAGGACTGCTGCTCGGCCTGGTCAGCTCCTACTCTCTGAAGAACAAGGGAGATGAGGATCATGGCTGGCTTTCAACATCCTACAGCGCAAGGAAATCCCCACACAAACAGTGGGCAACCCAATTTACAGAAAACCGCACTTTCACATTTTCTGAAAAAGAGATATTAGTGAAATGGAGATTCGAGTCCCACAGAGGGTTCCCTTTAGGAGGTTTGAGGCACCTCATACTCCCAGGCTAATAGCTTGCAGTTAGCTCTTGATTTCCTATGAAGCAATTTTTCGAAGAGAAAATTATGTGCATGTCATGCCCAAGCTCTCCAATAATTAGAGCCAGGTCTATAATGAGCTTGCAGAATGTTTCAAAGAGATCCCAAATCTTGTTTCCAAATCTACATTCTCACTATGGGAATTAAGATGAAACTTTTTGAATTACTGTTTCATAAATCTGGGTAAATGGTTTTCTTTGTAAGAGAAGACCTATCTTAAAAGTCTACCTTTTCACATGCAAAGAGCTAAAGACAGCAGGCTTAAAGGTAGCTACCAAAAACAACAAAATCGATGGACAAGCTGGTATGAAATTTGTGTCTAGTTAATGCTTTTTTAAACAAATTTATGTTATGAAATAAAGAGTCTGTGAACTTTCTGATTGATAAAGATTACAAACCATCTGATTCTTTTTAGTGAAATGTATATCCCAGGACTATATCAAACACATAATTGGGGAATTCACACTCTTTAATCTGCTTTTGTACTTACCTGTTCATTGCTCACTGAACTTGATTCAGTTTAATCCAGTAGACATAAAGTTCCTACTGCGTGTTCCTGAAAGATGAACTTACGAGTGGAAAGATTCCATTTAAGGTCTTTTCTAGGTTAAAACAGAAAACCCAAAGACTGTACAACACAAGAGTTAATATAATGTAAATTGTGGACTTTAGCCAATAATAATATATCCATATTGATGCATCAATTGTAACAAATGCAGCAGGAGTGTTGGTGCACGCCTGTAATCCTGGCACTCTGGATTCAGAGGCAGAGGTGGCAGGAGGATCACCATGTGTTCAAAGCCAGCCTGACCTACATAGTGAAACCCTGTTTCAAAAAACAAACAAAAAATTGAAACAAATTTTCAATTTAATACAAAATATAAATAAAGGAAATAGGGAGGACTATGGGGTTATGTTGGAATACTTCGTACTTTCCAATCTTTCAATTTAGAGCATTATCATATCATAAAAGTTTTGACTTTTAATATTCCTTTTTTTGTACATTAAAAATTAAGGTAAGTCCAGGCATGCCATTTGAAACCAAAAGCTGCTCTCTGTCTGGTACACATCTCCCCAAGCAATTAACTGTGTGTGTTGACATAGCCATGTTTTCAATTCATTTATCCACCCCATAAGTATTTGTTGAGTGCCCACCTTGAGTCAAGCCTTCTGTCACGCTGTTTTTTTGATGAGGGAAGTTCATGCTAGGTGATTTTGTACCACACACTTGTACTTCATGCATAGAAACATATTTAATTACCAAAGCCATTAGCACATTCCTTTTTGCTTCTGGTTTGTTTAAACAATTTAAATTTATTTTAAAATAGCAAGTGAATCTAGTATAGAATGCAGAGAGTCAAAAGAATGCATGTTTTCAGAAAGCCCAGTCACTTTTATACCCAGCCACCTACTTCAACACCATTGCAGTTACTGCCCTAATTTCCAGAGGTCATGTGCACATGTATGAATAGAAGTGTCTTCACAAAACAACCACGTATTTGAAAGTATATTTTGGACCCTGATTTGTGTCACTTATTGTTGTTGAGTGCACAGTATTCCATGTTTACGTTTTATAAATGTATTAGCTTTCCATGACAAAATACCTGAGAAAACAACCTAAAAGGCTGAAAGATTTATTTTGGTTCATGGCTTCAGTGCATGGCAAGTTGCTTTTAGTCTTGGGGCAGAGAGGGAACATCATGGTACAATTGTGTCAGAGGAAACCTGCTGGCCTCACGACAACAGAGAGAGCTAGAGCCAGACAGAGTGCCAACCTGGGCTGGTGGGTTTTCTCCTCCTTCTAGGCCCCTGCATATGGAAATACTGCCGCCCACATTCAGCATGGGTTGCTGCCCTCAGTTTGCCATCCAACTTGCCCATCGTCTTTTGAAATAGCCCAGGTGTTTCTCAATCTGACCTGCTTGACAATTAGTAGGAGTTATAAGTTACTGATGAATATTTCAGTTTTATTTATTTTTGTTCTTCTAGTGTGGCAATGAATATGCCAGGGCATTTGTCTTCTTGTGCTTAATGCACTAAAGAAGACAATTTTAGATGAGTCACTGAGCCAAGGAGGTGTACAGTTTTGTGGGAGAGTATTTGTTTCCTCTCTCCCTCACCAGAACGACATGCTATTATCCTTCCGCATCTTTGTCAGTCTGATCAGTGAAAATTACACCTCCACACAGCTTTAACTTTAGTATCTCATTATATAGAAGACATACTTTATTATTTGCATTTTCAGAAAACTAACGAAGCACAGATGAAGCTTAAGAAGATGAAATGTTCGATATGTACCTCATAAGGAAAGGCACCTAGGAAGTGCCTTTCAAACCTTATCCTTTGTCACCATCTGACTTGCCATCCATAGCATCAAATGCAGTGTTGAGTGACACGGTGAAAGATTTATATTACTGAAGAGTTTTCCATCAAGGTCAGTAACAGTCAAACACTTTTTCTTATCTTTTTTGTTGTTGATAGCACTGGAGATTGAACCCAGGGCTTTCTAACTGAGCTATATCTCCAGCCCATTTTTTCTATTTGTATTTTCAGGCAAGGCCTTGCTAAGTAACTAAACTACCTAGACTGGGGTTGAACATGCAATCCTCCTGCCTCAGCCTCCCAGAGTGCTAGAATTACAAGTATGTACTGTAATATCTGACTTAAAAAGTACTTCTTTTTTTTTAAAAAAAGGCAAATAGTATTTCTTACTAAAATGACAAATTAATTACTTCTGAAAAATCCTTCCAAATTACCTTTAAAGGTCTAAGGAATCTCTATTGGAGATACTTGAGAAAAATTTTGTTTCAAGATATCGAGTGTTAACTACTAAGTAAGAGAAAAATGTATGTTCTGGACTTCTGTTAGGGATGAAATTATCCTTTCGTTGATGGGCCATATCTGGAACACGACTTTGCTCTTCCTCACTAACTTCTTGCTCTGAAATGTGTTTCCTCTCTGTCTCCAATATCATATTTGGAGCCTTGGATTCTGTTACGGGAACTTGGGACCTTGTGGTCTCCAAACAACTGTCAAAGACTTAGCCTTCACATGCCTCACACACATCTGTAATTGGCAGTGTTGTCGCTATTGGGTGGAGGCTTGTCCCTGGACCCGAGCAGTCCACCCCTCCGGCTGTCTCATCAGTTTGTTAGAACAGGCCCTAATTGTCCTGCTCCTTTTCTCTCTAAGGTCAGAGCTGGCTTTGGAGCTATGGGAAGAGCCAGAGCCTTCTGGAAAGCATATGTTGCCTAGGGCCCTGGGGCAGAGCAGTTTGTGGCAGTGCGATGACTACTAACCATTGAATGAATGAAGCAATGTTTTACAGTAGGTGCTATATCCTTCCTGAGTTATGAGTTTATGAATTTTTATTGCTATCATCCTTCATTTATTCAACAAATCTTGAACCTATAGGAGTGTGTCAGGAACTATTCCTGGCTTCAACAGGTCCAGCAAGAAATATTATGAGGGGAAAAAACCTGCACGTAGGTCCTTTCATTCAGTGGGCCAGATAATTTCTATCTCCGTGCTCTGGGTGAATTCCAGAACTAAGGGAATTCTTGTTATAAAACTGGAGCTCATTTCTGGAAACTGAAATGCTCTTAGGCTCAACCTTATCTCTATTCCTTAAGCAAAAAGAGAGAATTGAATTCTTTCCTAAGACCTTCAAACTTTGGAGAAGAAAAGTCTTAGAATCTGAAGCTCTGGGGAATCATCTAGAGGAGGTGTACCTGGTGGGGGAAGCGACCTTGTAAAAGCTGGCCAGCTACTATCCTGCCTTGGGCTTGTCAGAATTGCTCAGAAGGAAGAAACAGAGAAAGACACAAGTGCACATATACATTTTTAAAGTAGCTTGCAACCAAGACAACACCAATTATTTAACCACAGCAAAGCAACCAGAAGCCAAACCACACTGATTATTTAACCACATATCCAAGTGCTGAACACAGCCTTAGCCAGCCACGTTAATTTAATGTAAATATCCCCGGTAACCAGCCCGGCAGCAGTGCAGGAGCTGCTGCAGGGACGGCTCCTCACCTTCCCTTGTCTCCACTCCAGATGTCTGGGGCTCAGAAACTGGCTGCAATCCAACAAATATTTTCCTTTTTTTCTCCTTTTAAATTTTTATTTCTATAAAAACAATTATTCCTCTTGACTGATCTACAGTCTCACATATGCACACTTGCTCAAGCAGACATTTCCCCTGGTCAGTTCTACTCTCTTACATCTATTCCCACTTTCCAGTTCATTTTTGTGTTCTCCTTGGTCTCAGAGCTTTCCAGTGCATTTGATGCCTACTTCTGTCATTTGTCTCTAATCATGATAGGTAAGCTTTATTCTTAGGGAGTATTTATCAGGAAAAGGACTTTCTTCTTTGCTATTTACAGTGACACAATTCACATTAGGATGAATTTTACCATTAAACAGTCTCTTTCACTGATAAATGCTCGGCCTTGGGAATCTTGTGAGTCCACATATTCAGGTCTGAAAAAGGCAGCCCACTCTTCTGGCCCCCAGATACAGTATCTGAGGTCAGCAGGCCACTGGGACCTGGTGTCCAGTCCGCTTCTTCCCTTTTGGGATCTGAATCAAGCCCCTGAAGTGAAGTGTGGTACATGCCAGTGCAGCAAGCTTGGCTAGAGGCAACAGCAGCTGAGGAGGACTCTGTGGCCCCCAGAAATTCAGAGTGAAGCAACTGGCAGCTGGTCCTTCCTCGACGGAAGGAAAGAGGTACCCACTTCCTGCGTGTGGTCTTGTTTCATGTCCCATGAGACGCCAGTACCTATCTCAGGTAGTAAGCCCACAGAACTGTTGCTGTGACTTCAGATTCATTTCAAGTCAGCAGATCATAGGGCAAGATCAGGCTCTGGTGTCATTTCTCTCCTGAAGGCCCAGCTTTTCTCCGGATATTGGATCAGTGTCAATATAACACTTCTCAACGAAATACCTGCCTTACATTATATGTAGAGAGGTGTCTCAGACATGATACAGCAAGTGTAATGGGAGCCTGAACTTTTGAAAGTGAGCTGTAGAGCTGCTACATATTAAAAAAATTTCCACGGTGCTTTTTATGCTGTATCAGCTCCTGCCTTATCTAATCGATGGCAAAACATGATGTTGGTGGACAGAAACTACTTCCCTATCCCCCTGCCTTTGGCCTACTCAATGCAATGTTTTGACTTTTCTAATTTAAAATGACCAAAGTTTTAGTGGTGGGAAATGAGAGGTCTCTTGAGAAGGTTATGTTGGAGACATTCTTTGAACACCGAGTGTGCCATTAACCCTGATACATCAGTTTTATTGGGTGAAGACATGCCCAGTGATTAGTGGAGTATGCTCCTGGGTGTGGGGGTGGGTTATGGGCTGTGGCCTCAGCTTCCCCCCAGTTCCTTTCTGGCGCTGCTCCCTGCTCTGGTGCCAGCCACCGTGCACTCAGGAGCCCTGCTCCTCCACATGTCTGCCGTGATCATCCTGCGTGGAGCCTCTCCATCCAGTGCTGTGCCTCGACCCATGAGGCTCTCAAGACTGTTGGGGTGAAGGACCATGAGAGGATGAGAAAACGAAAAAGAGACAAAAACCTGGGTCAGGAGGAGCCCTTACTCTCCAGATGGGAGGAAAGGAACTGCTCAACCACTGTAGCACATTTGTTTATACACACGAGAGGAAAATGCCAATTTCAACCCTGCTCCATAGCAACATGTTTGGCTGGCTGGTCTGGGCCCCTGGGCCTTCTTGGAGTGGGGAAAGCTTGCTCATGGGGCTTGTTTTGGACTGCGTTTTCAGGACTGGCCTTGCTTTAGCCCCACACATGATCAGTCTCCAGCTTCAGTGGTTCCGTACAGTACTGGATCTGCTAATCCGCCAGCTAAATCAAACTTCTCTCCCTTTAAATTATAATGTGTTGGATTTTGTGTGTAAGCCATGGGAAAACTAATAGGTACACCGAGTAATTTTATCGATGTGAGATCACATCTGAGATTGAAAATATCAAAAAGCACTTTTGAAAGAAGGAAGTGATATGTCATGTCCATTGTTATCAAAAGATCAACTAAAATGAAGACAGAGAAGTAACTGTTTGGTAGAATAAGATTTTGTTCCTCAGTAACCACAAAGTCTTGAATAAAATAAAACCTGACTATAGTGAATTAAGGAGAGAACCGAGGTGAGGATCAAAAAAGTAAGACCAACTTTCCCATGTATTTCCACAGAAATAAAAAGTTCATCCCTGGAGCTTCTCCTGCATAGGTGTTATTGGATGTTATTGGCATAGGTGCTGGAGACAGTCAGGACTTGGACCACAGCCTTCCTTCGCATGGACTAATTCAATGTCCTATCAGAGTTCATTAAGCCTACTGAGACTTTAGATTCTTAGGCTATAGAATGGAGTTAGGATCAGGACCTAAAGAGTTGGACTTCCAGCATCATATGCATATTGGCTAACTTAAATGACAGACAAGATAGCCCATTTCTTAAGACTGCATCTGTGAGTGTACGGGAGGTTCCACAGTGAGCCATGGCCAGCTTTGAAAACAAAACTCGTGCTGTTTTGTGTACTGACTCTTTCTGTCATTGCTGATCTTCTGGCACCTGGTGCTGCCCTGTGGTGAGTGAGACCCTCCCATGCTGCACAGCTAAGGAAGGCGGTCCCTGTCCTCCACTGCAGGACATCTCAGACCTGAGCTGAGCTCTGCTGGTTGTTTCATGAATACAGATTCCAGGGTCTCACCTAGATCTACAGAAGAATGCCGCCTTTTGGTGTGTGGGCTACAGAGTCTGCTCTAGGCACTGTCTCCAGTTACTTTTCTGGACATTAGAATCTGTCAGGGAAATCTGTATGTTTCTGGATGTTTCTGACCAGGTGGGTGACACGAGGTTAGCATTTTGAGATTAATCTGGTAGCAGCTGTCTGGATTGTAGATGGAAGAAAGGCAGAAGTACTGATTCAGATGAAGTTGCAGATGTCCAGGGTGAAGATTGTTATGACACCAGGAGGCAGCAGGGAACAAAGGGCAGGTGAAAAAGGGATTGTCTTAAATTGAAGTTGACAATACTGAGTCAGGCATGGTGGTAGATGCAGGAGCACCACAAGTTCAAGGCCAGTTTGGGTTCCTTTGTCTCAAAAAAGAGTGGGGGTTGAGGGCATGGCTAGTGGAAGAGCACTTGCATAGCACTTCTGGTACTGCAGATGAAAACAGAACAACGCAGAAACATTTGCAGTGTTCACTGACTGTGAATAATGAGGAGTGAAGAGAAGGTAGCTCCAGGGCGGGGCAGGCTGCTCCCCCAGGCTTTTCTCTGGCTCCACATTCCAGGTGGAGCTGTAGTAGTCACTGTCTCTGTTGCACATCTCAATCGTGAACCCGCATTTTCAGTGCCCTCAGTCTTCTCCATTTCAATGAACAATTCTTCTCTTGGTTTCTCAGGACAAGGCTTCAAAGTGACTCCTGACTTCTCAGTTTCTCTCTGTCCAGTAAGTGGATTTTCAGCTTGAAATGGGACAGTGAAACCCTGTGAGAAGCAGAGCCTGTAATGCGCAGCTCCAGTTAGGTCTCACTCGCTCTGTGCTCCTCCACATACCCAGCGATAGTGCAGTGCCCAAGGTGGATGCCCCAGGAATGTCTGTATCACTCATCTGATAAAGAAACATACTGTGTTCATTATTATGTCAAGCCTTTGGGAAACTTTGCTTTATTTAGTATTTTCTCCATTTTTGCCTTGAAATTTGTAGTATTTGTTGAAAAGTTGATGGGTAATCTCATAAAATTTAAATTAGTATTTATGGATTACACAGTATTCTTAAGTACATATGGCATAGCATAAAATGGAACTCTTGCACAAATTTTTCTGGACTTGTTCTTTTTGAACTGGGCTCAAATCTAAACTGAGCTAGGCCACACAGGGCATGTCTTAGTTACTTTTCTCTCATTACTGGGACAAAATACCCAACACCCAAAGTTAAGAAAGGAGGGGCCGGGGATTTAGCTCAGTGATGTAAGCACCTGCCTGCCAAGTGCAAGGTTGTGAGTTTGATCCCTGGTACGAAAACAAGGGGAGAGGGTTAAGAAGGAAATGTTTATTTAGCTCACAGCCTGCGGAGGTTTCAGTCCATAATCTGCTGCCTCCAACATGGCATGGCAGAGGGCTAACACTTCAAGGTGGCAGAAGACAGCGAAAGCAATAAGAGCAAAAGGTGGGAAGCAATCAGCCTCTTTTCCTCCTTTATATTGTAAGCAGACTACCATCCCCTAGAGCAGGTGTAGCACTCACACTGTCTCCCTGTCCTCCTCTTGTACAAGCTGAGGATATTTACAAAGTGAGGACTCTGGCCCCCTGCTGAATTGCTTAAACTTGTAAACTTCTCAAATTGATCATTGCAGGGTGTTAAAACAAAAACTATAAAGTTGTAATGCACTGAAGTCCTTTTACCAGAGAAGATAGACATTGGGGGAGATAATTCTTAAGAACCTGCCTTGTGTTCTGATCACCTGGCAATCCAATCTAAGAAAACAGATTGCACAAATGTGAGTTTTAAGCCACACACATTGTCCAGATAGAAAAACTTCAAACATCCCAGAGTATTTTGGAAGTTATTTGCTGAGTATGTTAATATAACCTCTGAAAGAAAAGCTGTTGCTTAGTTTTTGGGCTCTTCTCATATCAAGATTTCTCAAATTTTGAAATAATGAATCCTTAAAATAATTACTTGAATATAAATCCTATTTTTAAGTGGCCAATGGATGATTTGCTACAAATCATTAAATATGCCTCATCTTATGGTGAGCCAGACCTGTGTAGGACAGTCTGTAAGGGAGAAGGACATGATAGTAAAAGGGGCAGAGAAACTAAAGAAAAAGAATAGGCGGGAAGACAAATATTTAGATTTAAGGACTGGAAAGTGCTGCATTAGTAAATATTTGCCTCACTTGAAATTAATAGTCTTTAAATTTTTATAATAGAGAACAATAATGCTTTAATTCATTTACAGATAGCAAGGCACACTTTATATGTTCAAAGTGAAAAATATCTAACATTAGTTTTTCTCAATACCAGTGAAATGAGGAGGGACAGCATTGCTAATACCCCCTTTTTATCAACCCCATTTGGCAAGTTCCTTTGCGGGGTCTGCTGACTTTGTGGGTCCTCATCTGAGAGTGTAGGAAGTGTGGCCACACTTCAGTTGCCAGATAAATAAACTGGAAATGTTTCATCTCAAGCAAAGAAAGCGCATGTTCATTAAATATGCATGTGCAACTGATTTTTCTGTGTACTCTGTAATTTTACTGCAGTGGTTGGCCCAAAATTCCACCTTGTGAAACTATCTCTTTCATGGACTATTGCTATGATCAGGGTTAATCTTTGCTGAGCATCTGTACTTACAGGGGTTGTCATTGGTTGGACAGTGGATGCTAGAGTTTATTAAGCTGATGCATTTGCCACCTCCTTAATAATAGCCTCATTTTTCTCACTAGGCTTGAAATGCCTAGTGCCATGTAGTTGGTAAGCAGAACTCTGGTTTGCATCTAGATCAGTCTGCCTCACAAATCTTGCCTCAACGTATGTTACATGCTATAAAGTGCTTACTCAGAGCAGCTGCTTTTGGGAAACAAGTCTACCAGGGTTTTAAATGAACTCTTATCCTTGGCTTAATGTTGGGCAATTATTTTGTCCAACAGATGGAGCAGGTTGGCAGAATTGGCATCGGCATGTTGAAGCACGCACACAATGCAGCTCTGATAGCGTCATGTTGAAGTCAGCCCTGGCACGGTCCCTCCTTGCCAGTTGTCTCAGTGTTGTGGTCTAGCCACAGTCCCAGCAAATAAGGCTGCCAGAATTCCTAAAAGAATCTGAGAAGAATGGGTAGGTGGGGAATATGCATTCTGTAGAGTGCCAGCTTTGCCTTGGATTCAGGATGATGATTACAACAATGTCCCATATATGCACAGAGATCCCCTTTGATTCCTTAGGCAATGGGGGAAATAACTCCACAATTCCTTGACACCATTTCAAATGTCCCTATTCCCAATTTTGCATATGATCTTCTTGGTGGCTTGAGTCATCTTTATATGAGTGCATATATGTAAATATTTTGTGACACATAAAAGTGTATGGAACCCTTACGTTATATCAGGTGCAACATTACCTTTCTCTTTTCTGAATTTATTTGCCACTCAGTGTTAATGTCAAGGAGGCTAATACTGTATCAGAGAGCTAGACGAGGGCTGTTTTCTCTCATACCTTCCTCCCCAGCCATGCTGACTTGTTCATTTATTCCTGTTGGCCAAGTTTCCCAGGCCTTTTTGTCGATTGTCTTTCATTAGGGTTTGACTAAGGGAAGGCCCTGGAAGGAGTCACAGTGGAAATAAGGCAGGAAACAAGATATCTCGCCCTTCTCTCTTTCTCTTGGGCATTCTTGCCATGCCTCCAGTGGCCCTGAGCCACCACAGTTCACCCTGACCCTCGGGTTTACATAACTGTGCCCCTTCTTTTTCCCTCCAACCTCCATCCACTGCCTGCTCTTGCCCACATGTGGGTTGCACCACTCTACCTATTTCAGCTTCTACCATCTATGCAAGGAACTGATTTCTCTCGTTTTTAGGTGCCCAGAGTAGTTTCTGTTTCTCCTGTTGGATCCTGATCTGATGGGTATAATTATGTTAGTTTTCATATCACTCAGAAACATTTCATATACATATGCATTGTCTTTAGAAAAGATTTTGGTAACATCTGGGTTGGATAGATGCCTTTATTTCAATTCAATGAGCATTCATTTGTACCTAAAACACATGAAGGAGTTGTATAGGTGAATATTTTCATAGTGGGGGTATAAAAGGTTGAGATTATTTGACAAGTAGGTCTTTTCAGGTGAGTGATCTGAGCAGTGTTAACATCAGGTTTGGTGTGTGGTGGTGCCGTCAGATTTGCCTCTCTGTTCTCAGCACCCACAATTCCCCCAAAGAAGTTATTATTGCTATCATTATCATCGTCATTTTTTCCACTGGGTCACTTAGTAGGAAGAGACAGGAGTACATTCAGAAAAGTGGGTGGTTCCCATGTTTCCTTCCATCCTGAACGTAGGTAGATTGGTATTGATCCAAATGCACTAATAGGAACTTTTCTATGGCATTAGTTGTTGACTTCTGAGATCTGAGAGCTCAGAACACAGAAATAAATGAGGGAAACCAGTGAAAATGTGAAAATGAAGGAGACACAGACTAAGGTAGCGAGAGCAGTATTTTGTACTTTTTCAAGATACTTCCTACAAAAAATCTGCCAGTTGAAACAATCACAAGTGGACTGAATCATTGGGCATATTTTGATTTACTAAAGGGTATATATACAAATTCTTGTTGTTATTATAAATAATGGTATTTGAAGGGATACTGAGAAATAGCTCATTTCCACTGACTGAAGTCATCTAATGACTCAGAGAGGTGAGTGCCAGATCTTGAAATAGAAAATATCCCTCACCACTCTTCTCTGTAACTGCCAGAATCCTGTTTTCCAGGTAAACCTCTTTACTCCTTTGAAAGCATAAGTAACTGAATTACACTTGTTGAGTTTTGATAGTGGGTAGTAGAGAACACAGGAGTCCAATGCAATATCAGCGGGCCTGAGAAGAAGAAAAGGATGCAAGAGAAAGAGAAGAGGGATGGAGGGGAAGCGTAACAAAGAGTCAAGGAAAAAAGATGGACGAAGGCCACGGCCATTCCAGCTGCTACTGCTGCTTGGGATACTTCCTGTTTCTCATAGCTTCCTACTTCTCTGTTTCCTACTCATGCTGCCATGAGTGGGAAGTGGGGGCCATTCTTTCATGGCTTTAGTTTTGTGGGGATTGGTTGTAGGCCCCTCAATTTGTTTTCATGTTTTTGGTTAGACAGGAGATAAACTTCATTTTTTAGAATTTACCTATCATTATCCTTTTGTTCTTGGAGTCTACTTTTTATTTTAAATGTTAAGTATAAAAGCCATTCTTACCTTTATCTTTCTTTTTGAAACCAGCCAATCTTGTAGACCAGTTGGCTACCAGTTCTCTTATCCCAGTTGGATGGAGTCATAGCCATTTCCCACTTCCTTTCAAGTTCGCCTTATGAAAAATAAAGTTAATTCTTTGACTTTCCTTAGCAATGGAAGGAGCTAAGGTACTCAGTCTATTTGGCTGCTTTAAAAAAAATGGCACCTATGACTATTACACACATCTTGTTTAAAGGATGGGCAAAATTGGATGTCTAGCAGGCCTGGGAGTTATATTTCAAGGCCTTTCCCCCTGTCAGTAGAAATGAAATGGCAGAGTTCTGTGACTGAGATTTAAAATGGAGGTTGTAGAACAAGGCAGTGCTGCTTTCTCCCTCCCTTCCTCTTTGAAACAGTTTCTGAATTTATTGCTCTTAGAATAGAAACTAATAGTAAACAGCACTTTGAAAACAATGTGGTCTCGTTGATGTTGAAGAATTTAAAGCTATGAATGTTCTGTTTGTGAAGGAATTGCTATTATTCTGCAGATGTTCCTTATTTCTATCCTGTGTTCGGCAAAATTTCCTTCACACCCTCTACCTCCTTTTCTCTGGCTTTAGTTCTCTCTTGTGCCCCCCAACCCCTTTAAAGCAGTAAATATAGCTTCAAAAAAATGTGTAAAACTTCTTTTCTTCCCTTGGAAACAAGACTATGCCTTAGTGCCAAGGTTCTGATGTCCTCTCTAGAGGGACAGTCCTCTTAACTTACTTGTAACCTCTTCTAGAAGATTCCTCCCAAACTCAGTGACTTCTGTATCCTGGATTTGATTTCATAAGTGAATTGAACATGAAATTGTATGACTTGGTTTCATGACTCCATAAAAGCTCCCACCCCCTTTCATAATAACCAATATATATTGGATAATGAATATTTACTTTTTTCAGAGTATTTAAAATGGAGAAATTCCAAACAGTTCTTGAAATGATCACAGAAAGAACAAAACAACTGAAAACCATGGCTCAGAATCAATGTTCTTATCCTTAAAAAACCCAAAATCCTCATTTGTGAGATTTGCTAAACAGCGTAATATTAAAGGAATTTGGTTGGTTTGCGTTTGTTTTAGTATTTTTGAACTCCCAAGTTATTGTCAGCTCAGCTCTTAGATAAAATTCAAACATCTTTGGTTATCTTTGAGAATATCTTTCAGGATATAATTAAGTATAATTAAAAATAAGTTTAATCTATGAATTTATTATTGATTTCTTCTTAAAATCAATATGAGCTTCCATTTCCATCACATGGTGTATTCATGTAAGGCTTAAGCACACACAGACACACACACACACACACACACATATGCACACACATGCATGCATACACACATACACATGCACACTCTCTCCTCCAGAAAACAATGTAAGAGTCAAAGAGCTGAAAATAGGATTTGGCTAATTAATTACAGAATTTTATGAATGATGAAATAAAATCACTTCGATCCCAAGAAATATGTATGTCACAGTGAAGAGTCATTGCATTTCTGCAGTGGGTTCCATTGCCTCATTTGAGCTTTAGAATAGAGCTTTAGTGTTCTCTTGAGTTATGGTAGATTTTCATATTGTAATACATCTCACTTTCCATATATGTACATCATTAAGTTAAGAAGCATAAAACATTTTAGATTATTCATATGATTAACCACTTCTCATCTGGCAAATCTAAAATGATTGATAAATGACTTCAGAATCTCCATCAACAAAATAATTCCAGATGTTTCTGTAACTACTTTACCCCAGAAAGCACCGTCTATGATGACTCTTGGATACAAATTTGAGTTATTTGATAATCTCAAGATGATAGGTCAATATCTGTTTAGGTAAGTGGATATTATAACCAAAGGAATTGTATGGTTATTTCTAATGGGTGATAAAAAGAGCAAAATAGACAGTTACTAGAAGTTCTTTGAATAGCACAGTGAAGTATGACTCTACTATAAGAAAGACAGTTTTACAAGTCGTGAGGAAGGCAGGTAATTAGCCCTCTTTCTCCAGGTTCGTATGAGGCTCTCTGAGATTTAAAGTTTGTCTTTTTGATCTGTATAAACACATGCTTTTGACTCAATGCTGATTCCAATGCCGAAGACCAGCAGTCACCGTTTTCTGCTGCTCTCTCCTTTCTCGCAGACAGGAAGTATTATAAATTTAAGGGAACCCAATGTGCTGACAAACCTTCCTCCTGTGAGAAGCATGAGGTTTTTTTCAAAGAATACATGGAACTTCACACCACAGAGATTAGAAGAAGAGGTAGAGAGGTGCTGGCCAGGTAGTCAGGGTTAAAAACTTGAGTGTGTCTTGGAAGACACCCTTAGTAAAGCACTTTTCCCTCTTACTGTGATGTTTTTCCTAGAAGTATAGAAGAAGGCAGATGGAGTGTATAATTTTTAGTTTTCTTCTTTAGGATATAAACTGTCTTATAGTCACTCTGAACCTTCAGGAAAATCTGATTATCCTGTCAGTCTCAAGTTACACTCAAAGGGAAAAGAGGGAAGGTATGGCCCATATAAAACCAGAATCTCAAACACCTCCCTCATGTTCCTTGGCTTCAGCAGAGAAAGCACAGCACCTTTTCCAAGCAGATTGTGGCTGGTAGTGACCTCCAGCAAGGGAAGCCGAGGTCCATATGAGGGCAGGAATCACCGGGAGGCCCCAGAGCTGAGGCAGGATGTCCACGTGGATACAGAGGTATCTCAGTTCACAAACTCATTCTTCCCACACTTCTGGGAGCAAACCGAATTGGATGAGAAACAAATCAAATTCAATGCTTAGGGTCACCGAAGACCTTATGGGGAAACCTGATTTTGTTCTCATCCAATTCAGTTTGTGGCCAGAATTATGGAAGTAATTAAATTCATGAACCGAGGTGCTGTTATATCTATAAACACTCCAGTAGGAGGAGACCCTTAGGTTGACAACCCACTAAAAGTGAGGCTAAAAGAGAAGAATTTGTTAAGAAATACATCGAAGTTAGCTATTTTCCAACCTGTTTATCTCCAGCCCACACATTTTCTTTCACTTGAATTTATATCTCAATTTTGTCTTTATGCTTCAGTTGACAAATTAAAATTCTCTGAAGATCCTAAAAACTTCATACTGATACCCCATTTATTTTACAGGATTTTGGACTTGGATTTCAAGTATTTTAAATCCATCCTAATGTCTTCTCTCTGATGACAGCTCCGTGTTGCCCACTCATATAAAAAGACTCACCAGGAGAATAAATTATTTCTTCCCTTGTCAATGGTAATTTGTGTTCACTAAATTACCTCCAGATCTACTTTCCGGAGTCAAAAATAACTTCATAGTTTTTTTTTTTTTTCCATTCATGTTTGGCTTGGAAAGATGTATGGATTTTGAAGTTAACCTCTCTCTGTTAGATGCTCAAGAATAATTAAGCTAGTTTTTGTCTTAAATCAGCCAGATGTTTCATTTTAAAATAGAACAATACATGGTTTATTTGACCCATTTTCTTATGGAAAGGCCATTGCTTTCGTTCTGATAGTCCTGTTTTGTGAGAGGTAAAAATGAAAAACATCTTTAAGAGAATTTTCTCCCCCTCTCCTCTGGGAACAATGCTTGGTCTCATAGGAAACCACATTTTTTTAAGAACATGAAAGTTATTACTGATTATGCTTCAAAATCTGATCAAACACTTAGGCTACAGCCATCACATTGGGATATTACCGCAGTGTACTCTGCCTTTTGGGAGATTTCACAGTATTCCTGTGTCTAGATCTGTTTCTGGCAAGGAATCTATTTACGCTACTTCTTTGTTGTGTTAGCATTTTCTTCTAATCATGCTAGGCTATTATGCTTAAGGTACCTTTCATTTTTGTCTTAAAAATGCTAATAAATGGTTAAGGGTATTTTTTTACCACATGGTGAGTGTTATTTCACAATGTTTCATTAGCCACAGATCCTCAAGTCACTTTTAAGAATTCCAGATACCCTACCGAGGTATTTTTGTAGCTGTTTTGTGGGAAATCATGAAAGTGCAACTCCATTTGATAAAAAGAACATATCTCATTTCTGCAGGGATTGGTCTCTTTTACTGTACTTTATAGCAAAAGGGGAACTGTAAAGACAGCTGTGTTCTGCATATGTTCTCCCCATGGGCCTGAAGTTCACATAGTTAAAATATCTTCTAATTTGTAAAATGCTTTGACTTTACTTTGAGGGAAGTCTTCCTTCTGAGTTGGTTATGATACACTCCAGAGTTACATATTTCCTCCTGTTGCTGGCAGCACAGAATTGAGCCTAAGGAAATTCTGTCTGCATCTGATGATTTTGCTTTTGAAATGCTTTTTATGTTTCTTGGTGATTAGATTTATAAGTTGAACACATACTTTTTTTTTACGGGTATACAACACACTGAGTGTCCTCTCTCTGTATCTGCGGGAATTCGTTTTGGGATATTCTTCCTCCCCTGGATACCAACATCTGCGGAACTCCACTCCCTCATACAAAGTGGAGTCGTGTCTCCACACAGTCTGTGCACACCATTCTGGACTGCTCATAACACCTAAGAGTGGAAATGCTATAGTAATATTTGTTGAGGGACTAAAGACAAAAAGAAAGGTTTGAACACATTCAGTATAAGTAAAAAATATCTTTTTCCAAACATTTTTGATCTGAAGTTGGTTGAATCTGAAGGTAGCAGACATGGATGGATGGCTGTATAAAAATTCATACCTTCTAACTCTTGTTAGGAGTGTGTATTTCCTTTAATATGTTTTCAATTTTGGAAGTTAAATATTTTAGGATATTGTTCATATCTGTTTACTGATATCTTTTACCATCAAAAGCATTTTGATGAATGGATTGCCACAATTTGTAAATTTTATAAATAAATGAAGAAAGGATTTCCTTTGGTTTTTGGAGAATGGTTTTTGGAGAATGTCCCCCACAGACTTTTGTGCACTGAAGGCTCGGTCCCAGCCTATGGCACTGTCTGGAGGTAGTGGAACCTGAAGAGATGAGGTTCCCCAGGCCCTTTTATTTCCTATTCTATTTTGTGTCCTGGCCATGAGCTGAACAGTTTGTTGCTGCCTTCTGATAAGCCCAAAGCAACAGGTCCCATTGGTCTTGAACTGAAGTTCCAAACAGTGAGCCAAAGTAAAGCTTTTCTTTGTAGAAGTTGCTTATCTCAGGTAACTGCTATGGTAATGGGAAGTTGAGGAGCACAGATTATTCTGAGACCACATAATCTGTGTCATTATCTGGAAGTATCTTATAGCTGAATTATGTCCTTTCTGTGGTCACCCCCTTCCAATAAATACAAGAAGGAAAGGCTGAAAATGGGGATGTAGGGCTCGAAGGCCTTACTGGAATTCACATCACTAAGATTTTGGCTACAAAGTCAAGGCCAAGACCACTTCAATGGCAAGATCCATGACCTAAGGAAAACTACACTGAAACTCAAGGATGGGGAACCAGACTGTATCTGTTGGTGATGCCATTTAAGGTTAATAACTTCAATGCTCACATTTGAAAGTTGAATACACTGAGTTCTAGAGGTACAAGTTCTATCAGCACTTGAGAATTCCATAATCCAATTAAAAATCAAGCTAGTCTCCTCAATTTCTTCATTGCCTTTTCATCCTTTATTTCCATCACTTAAATATGGGTTTATATACTTCAGGGTAACTTCAAGTGACAGTCATTCATTCCACAAATGCATAGCATGACTTGATAAAGCTGTAGAGATGGGAAACTAGAAAAACAGATGTCTAAATTTGGAAGTTTTGCCATCTGATGCAGAACATTGATCTCAATCTTCTGAGCGGCTTCCCTGATAAGAGAGGCAGGGCATGGGGTAGGAACAAGAGAAGTCACAAAGTCATGTTCATGCAGTTGTGGGGAGGGGCTCTCTAGGCAAGTTGTGTGATGCTCAGAGTGGGAGCAGAGGTGGCTTCCTTGGGCAGAGGGAACAACATCTGCATCATGGGCAATGTGGCGTCTGCATCATGAGTAATGTGGCAGCAGCATCTCTGCTACTGGACAGAGGACTAGTTTGTGTGGGAGAGGCTGGATAGCAGTCAGAATGTGGTCAGATCACCCTGGTCTGCCTTCCCAAGACATCAGAGCACCTCTTACTGGGATGTAGAACTCCCAAGAGTATTCTGAGTGGAGGGAAACATGGTTGACATTGTGTGTTCTAAAGATTATTCTAGCAATACCATGGTTTTCTTACATCACCGTGACAAACACAGCTGGTCTTACTAGCAAGCAAAGAATCCCTGTCTTTCTAATTCAGGAGCTAATTAGAAAAGAACTCCCAAAATGGAAAAGGGAAACACTAAAATACTTAGAGTACATGAACTTTCAGCTGTGCTATCATTTTATTTCCAGCCATTTATAACAAAATACAGTATCAAAAGTAAGGTAATTCTTTTTCTTAAATTCAACAATAATATTAAGTTTTTAAAAAGTGGTTGACCTGTGAAATTGTTTCTGTTTTTCTTTTAAGATGTCCTAATTTATTGAATCTTTGATTGGACTTAGCAGTACAATTCTTTAAATATAGAATCAGTTTTCTATATCTGTTAGTCTTTTATCTTTGGAGTCAATCAAATGCAGATTGAAAATATTTAAAAATTTATGACTGGACCAAACATAGGCAGACTTTTTTCTCATTCCCTGGACAATACAGTTTACTACTATGTATATAGCATTTACATTGTGTGAAGTAAGCTTGTGGGAGGATGTGTGCCGAACACTGTGTCATTTTATGAAGCGACTTGAAGATCTGCGGATTTGGTATTTTTGGAGGGGGTGCTGTGGAACCAGTCCCCTGACAATACTGGGAATGACTGTACTCATATGATTTTAGGGATGAGCTATTGCTCAGCCTAAGCTTCCTTTGAGCAGAAGAGGAAATCACCAGCACAACAGTACTTCTGTGATGACGACCTGGGGGGTGAAGTGCAGTGCCCCACACAGTGTGGCACCCAGCAAGTGAAGGGAAAGTGTGAGCTCCTGCCTGCATTTGTGGCAGGGCCCCAAGACAGTGAAGTGCACTTTATGAGGCATGGCTGAGCTGCCGGGCACTGAAAGCTTTTCCCAGTCCCTTCTATTGTTGGACTCGACAGTTCTCCCTGACAGTTAGACTAGAAAGTGCAGCATGGCTAGCAGCCAGGACTGAGGGCCCAGGTGCATTAGGACAGGACTAAGGTTTTGCAGTCTTTGTCAAGCAAAAAGAAGGTTGCTGAATTCAAAACAGGTACCAAGTGGTAAGAAAGGGAACAGCTGAACAACTTTTTATCCTAATTCCAGATGGAGCGAAATCATTGAATGGAGTGAAAGATTTAAACTTGAAAAAATTATTATTTATTGAAGAAATGTAGTTTTCCTTATTTCAGGGAGATATAACAAAATATATTAATAAGGTTGTTTTTAACAGGGAAAATTGAAATGCTTGGTTTAATAAAGTAAGATAACAAATTTGGCATTCAAATTCAGGATGATAGTAATTCATCCAAAGTGACTGAAAATAGCTTGTTTCCTTAACTGCTTTTAAAAAGCCTCTGAAATAGCATTTGCATTGTTAATTTGTTAGGCTAAGCCTTGCCTCTCTAGAGTATGGATCTGTGAGCTTTGGGGCACCTGCTGCTTCAGTGTTCAGTAATTCCCCAGAGAAGCAGACTTCACTTATTAAAGATGCTGTGTGATTTTTAGGGGTAGAAGAATTTGGCCACATCACTGGAAAACTATTCACAGATGTATAATATCGAGTAGATTCCTAATCAGTTAAGGCTCTTGGAAAATATGTTTAAAGGATCTTTGTTTTCCTCTTGGAATATGGAACATTACAAAGCACATATCCTTACATGGCCTAGATACCTGGGCTAAGATTGTTTTTTAAATTTAAGAAAAGATTACAGAAGCTTCCTAATTAAATAAGAGCCTCCAAAAATATAAGAAGAATAATATTTCAGTATCCAAAGTCCTAGTATAGTTGGTCGTGAGACACAGGAAATGACATTTGAGTAATAAGTGGAAAGTCTTTGTAAGTTCTGTAATTATCACACTTTCCAGCAAAGTCAAGGGAAGGCCCACATTTTGTGTCTCAATCTGGCTCCATCCTGTGCACTCAGATGTCTTAACTGAGTCCCTGGACTATATGGGGTGACACAGCTCACACAATGGTCACAGTCACCAGTGCAATGCTGGCGCCAGCAAGCTTTAGTTTGTTAGGAAAAAAATACTACTTTCCATGTATGTTTAAATAGTACAGACACATAATATTAAAAAAACAGAGGCTCTGGGTATGTAATTCAATGCTAAGCCTTTGCAAAATAGGCAGGGATCCAAATATTTTTCTCTGCTAAAGGAGTTTAAAGTACAATTCCAGGGGAGACTTGGCTGAAGAAGCTACCACTTGGGACTGGTGAGCTGAAAATTTTGATTTGGGGATGATCTGTATTTTTCAAGGAGGACCATGAAGGGCTCCTAGGACTGGCTGAGAGCCAAAAGCGATGTCGTTTCTACAATTGAACTTTCCAGGTTGAAACCAAGTGTGATGAGTGTGTGTAGCAGAGAGAGAGAGAGAGAGAGAGAGAGAGAGAGAGAGAGAGAGCACATTGGGGGCACATCTTGTTTTTGAAGCTTTAGACTTGTGTTACGGAATCCGGTGAAGTAATGCAAGACTCACAGGGCTCAGTAAGTTACAAATTTGGCCTCTAAAATTCTTTGGGGGAAATAATCTCTGGGAAATCAGATGTAATACATTGATTAGGAGCTGTTCCTCGGCGGTGATCTTGTGAGAGGAGGACAGGCATAACTGCCGGTTCCCATTGTCATGTAGCAAAATGGCATTCCGTAGGTACCATGCTCCCCGAATGCTTGAAATCAGGCTAAATGCATCCTAGGAGACTCAAAAGGCATGCTCCCAGCCCGTGGTTTTATGTAATCTCCTAGGTCTTTGCGGTACATGCGCTTACTTTTCGTTTCCTGGCTCTATACCTGGCTTCATACTTTAGCTGCTGTATCTGACTTGGCTTTCCTTTGGATCTGGTGGACTCAGCACTTCCACGTGATTCTCAAACTGTCCACTGTAAAACTCAGTCTGAAAAGCAACACCCCTAGTCAAGCCTGTGCTTAATCCTTCCCAAAAGTCTTTTGGCCATCTCTTTGGCTGAAATAAATGGCTTCTCCTAAAAAAAGGCACAAAGGGATAGAGATGGTCTCTATCTGGTCTTGACTTTCAAGGAACGTACAGTCAACGGTGTCAGATAAGATGCTCACAAGAACACAGGCTACATTGTTAGGTCTTGTTCTGTGACCACCGGAGCTCTGGATAGTGCGTGCTTTGTGGGTGAGAAAAGGAAGTGAGCACTTGAAGAGACCAGATATGTCACTGATAGAGGACAGATCTTCAGGGATCTACAACTATCTATAACTGCTGTGAAAAATCACCACTGAAAGAATGATTTAACCCGAAGGTTTACCTTCTGTTTCTGTAGGTATTACAACACGGTCGCATCAGACTAGAATCAAGATGCTAATGAGACTGCATCTCTTTGGGAGGCTTTCGGGAGGATCCACATCATTTTGGTCATTGGCAAAATTCACTTGTACATGTCCATAAGATTTAATTTCCTGTTTTCTTCTTGAGTGGTGGCTGGAGCTACTCTTTAGCTCCCTTGCTCTCTTTGCATTCCTTGAAAATGACCTCCACAGCTCAGAACCACAAACAGTACACACCTCTGCACACTATACACTTCCTAACCTTAGTCCTGCAGCTGCATCTGCATGCTTTCCTCTTCCACGCTTCAGCAACCTGTAATGGTATAGAACTCACTGTGACAACCCCAGGTAATCCTGCTGTTTTCGAGGTCACTTGATTATCAAACCTCAATGCACAACACAAGAACAGGCATCCCTAAAGGGAATGTAGGTCAAGGAAGCCAAAGCTCTACATAACCCTGTGACATAATGAATTAGTGGGAGAATGGAATTCAGAGCAAACCAG
>PVJX010026354.1:0-25941 GCA_004027295.1 Dolichotis patagonum | reverse complement strand
TTCAATAATTGCTGTGAATAGCCTTTGTAATTCCTCTGGTTTGATTCCTGCTTCTTCATTCACATACTTTATTCTTAAGTTATAGATCCTCTTGTCATCTTCCAGTCTTTGTAACTTTACTGCCTGCTCCCTTGTTATTTTTAAGAGATCTTCCCTTTCATGACCCCACATTGCAAGCCTGTGTTCAATTTTTGATAGTGTCTCTTTGGTTTCTTTCAAGCAGTTTTGCCAGCTTTCTATCGAGTCTTTAGTTTCCTGATAATCCCTTTCAATCTGCTTCATAAATTCTAGGTTTTTTCTGAATTCTTCATTAAATTTTTCTCTCCATTTGTGTTCCTCTATTCTTCTGTCTGTGTTTTCTTGAGAGGTACCCAGCCCTTCTTTTATTAATCTACTTATCTCTTGTTTAATTTGAATTAATATTTCAGTTTTGGTCCTGCTTACGAGGTCTTGAAGATATCTCTTTATGTCCGCTAATGCTGTGTTTGATGTTGCATTTTTGCTGCCCTCAGTCTCTTTTGTATTTACCTCTCCTGGATCAATGTTCTCAGGGTTGGGGGCTGGGAGTGTTTTCTTATTTCTCCCTTTCGTCATGTTTTTGGTTCCTTCCATACAAGTGTGCAGTGTAATTCCCAAACCCTTTTCTTGTTTAAGGCTCCTCTAGAGGGCGCAGGCTAGGAGCTTTAGCCCTCTTCAATAGGTTATCAGAGATTAGAGTTCACCCACAGGCAGTGTGCGCTAGCTCCTCCCTTCTGGGCCATTCAACCTTTGCAGGCCTTCACTGCGTCAGTGTGCACTGATCTCAGGGAAGTAACTGGGTCCCCGCCAGGGGCGTGGCCTATTTCAAGCAGATTCCACCAATCCGCTCGGCGAGCGGAGTAACCAGCTGAAGCCACTTCCTTATGGAGTTAGGGCTGTCCTGCCCAAATCCAACATGTCGTCCAGTCGGTTTCCCCTTTCCCGTGGGAGGGTCTTATTCCCATCACTCACCGTGTCCCCAAGAACTGCTGGATTGCCCGACCTCCAACTTCAGCGCGGCTGAGGTGGGAATTCATGGTGCCTCTGGGTGGGTCGTGTGCAGTGCCGGTCCCGGCGAGCTGCACGCTGGGCTGTTCAGCTCCGCACTATGGCGGCTCAAGCCAGTCGCTTCGGCGCAGATCGCTTGTTCAGGTCGGGCAGAATTCAGGCATCTCGAGGCGGGTTGCGCGCTCGCTGATCTTATCTTCACTAATAGTAGCCCCAGGACCTCTTATTTGAGCGGGTTTTTGCACTTTAGTTTCTTTCTGTGTTGTGAGAGTCTATCTCTCTCTGTTTGGGTCTCTCCAGGGTGTTTTATTCTGGCCTTTGAGCTGTCTCTCTCAGAGAGGGTCTCTCTCCTGCTACCTATCAGTCCGCCATCTTGTCTCTTCCCTGCTAATCAGTTTTTAAAAGATATTTATTATGTTGAACAGCTAGTTTTTGGTTAAGTTGAAAGTATAATTTGAAGTGGCAATTTTTTTCTTTATTGTCTTATTTGTACCTGTTAACTTTGCAAAGTACGGGTTTTCAGTTGCATATAGTTTGATTGTATGCTTTTCTCCCGTTTTTCTCTCTCCCACCATCATAGAATTTTTTTGTCAGTGTAAAAGATGACCGTTTGGTATCATTGAGCTCTTAATATAATTTTGTTGTTTGTAGACATTCTCCAATAAAAATTATGTTTATTTATTACATTTCAATTGTCATTCATGGTGTTTATTTAGTATTTGATTATTTCTTTGCCCACAAAATCAGGTTCAGGTTTCAAAGTGCTGTCTAAATACAACCAGAGAAGTACAGAGCAAATTTCCTAAATAATAAGTTGTGAAGAGAAATTTTCTATGATCTGTTAAGAGAGTTAATTAGTCATCTATTCTGGTTTTTATTTGTATGCTTGTCTTGCAGATTTCCTCTGTAAACCATGCTTCAGAGGTAATGTACAAACAAAACTAGGCATCAGCGGGAGAACCAGTGTGTTTCCGTTACGTTGCTTTAGCAGTGAATTCCACTGTAGCATCAGAATTCCTGTGTGAGGCGGGTATATGGATGGCGATAAAGAACTTGATAACTAGACATGATGTAAACATTTAGAGGATTCAGTCTCATTGCAGGTTTTGTGAGTGGAGCTGAAATGTTCCATGCTGTGAGTCTCAATCATCTTTCTGTAAATATATGTATGACGATTTAGGCCGTGACCTTTGAGGATGTTGCTGTGACCTTCACTGTGGAGGAGTGGGCTCTGCTGGATTCATCCCAGAAGAAGTTCTACAGAGATGTGATGTGGGAAACCTTTAATAATGTGTCTGCTATAGGTGAGAGTGATATTATTATCTAGTTTATAAAATCAGAGAGCAATGCTTCTTGGTCATCAGTGTAGTTTTATTAATTGGAATGTGAAAACACTTTGATAAATATTTTAGATATGGTCACATTGCATCATGCATCTACCTGGAATTTTTATGTAATGTTGGAATACCTTACTGTATTTCCTTTTCTACATGTTAGGGAGAAATTGGGATGAAAAGCAAATTGAAGATGAGTGGCAACAATATTGGAGGAGAAATCTAAGGTAATTCACACTGAAGTTCCTCAAAAGTCAGGGGAGAGCAAAAATCTTAAACCAAAGAAACTATTTATATTGTTAGTTGCACATATAAGAGGAACCACGAAATTTTTATGCTTATGTTTGTGATTTATTTCACTTAACATGGCCTCAAGGTGCAATCTTTTTTTCCCCACCAGTGACTCAAGTTAATCCTTCTTTATGGTGAAGTAGTACTTCATTGTACATGAATAAATGAAAGAGCAAAATAAATGATACATAGTAGATAACAGGGAGAAAGATATTTTGTAAAATTGAAAGGAAATAGATGAATGAATGGGAGAGGAAGAGAGGGTGGAAAGGGAATGAAAAAAGTATTAAGTTTTGTTCTGTACATGTAACAACATTCTGTGATGAATATAGTCATGTGTTAAAAAGTCATGTATTAATAGAAATTTAAAAATTTTTAAAACCTGCTAAACTACAAATGAAGCTATGTTCAGATTTATTTAATCTCACAAACTTAGTATACGTACATGTTGGGAAGGTATACGGTGACAATGGTATTTCTGAAATAGTCTAGTACTGGGAATTTGTGGAGTGCTCTTATTATGCTACAAGTGACGTTATTTAATGTGTTAGAATAAACAAAATATCTTCCACACTCAAAATTATGAAAATGTTTTATGAAATTGCATGTAGGCATTGGCTGTAAGTTTATATGAAACAAAATTTTCATTTAGACTAAGGATCTATTTCAGAATATGTAATTATGGGGCTTGGGATATAGCTCAATGGCATAAGTGCCTGCCTGGCAAGTGCAAGGTCATGAGTTTGATTCCTGGTACCAAAGAACAAAACAAAAACCCAGAATATCTAATCATGGATATATATTAATGTTTTCTAAAGGTCGGTTTTATACCAATGTAAGGAATGCTGTTTATTTAAATGTTATATACAGTTGGTATTTGGAAAATTGCTACCCTTATGGAAGTATTCAAATCCAAATAAATTCCACTATTTTAATAGCAGCTGTTTGCAAGCAGTTCTCCACAACATTCAGTCCATTCATTTTCCAGAATTGTTACAGAGTGCTTTCCTAAGCATTTAGTGGAAATATCACATAGTGCAACGTATATGGAAATGTGTATAGAAAATTCTCAAAAAAATAGAATTCACATTTGATTGAGCTATAATTTTACTGGGTATATTCCTAAAAATTTAGTCATATTATAATGACTCATGCATACACATGTTATGGGAGCACAGCTTTTAATAGGTGATTCCTGAGAAAGCTTATCCACAGAGGAATGAGTCAAGAATATATGGGATGGGTCAACCATGATGGTGCATACTTGTATGCCCAGCACCTGAGAAGCTGAGCCAGAAAGATCACACGTTCAGACTTAGCGTGGGCAACTTAGTGACTGAGGAAAATCTGTTTCAAAATATAGGCTGTGGATGTAGCTCAGTGCTAGTGCCCTGGGTTAAAACTTCAGCTCTGAGAAATGTGTGGTATGGATACATGATAGAATCATATGCAGCTAGAAACCAGAATAAAATGTCATCTGCCCCCCCCCCCCAAATTGATGGATCTTGAGTCTATAACTTTTAGAGATTTTTTTTTTTTTTTTTTTTGGTACCAGGGATCGAACTCATGACCTCGCGCTTGCCAGGTAGGTGCATAAGCCACTGAGCTAAATCCCTGGCCCGAGTCCATAACTTTTAAGTGAAATAAGACAGACATAATTTGAAGTGAAATAAATCAAGCTCTAAATATTTAATATCTAATGATATACATGAGAAACAATATATGACTTAAGGAGTAAAATAAAGGAAAGATGATAAAAAATAGGCATTTTTTAAAAGAAAAAAAGGATAAAAACGATGATCATTGGTTAATATATTGCGTATTGTTATCTTCAAAGTAGTTGCTCAGATTACAAGATATAGGCATGAAAAAAATGATCCAACAATGGAAGCACTAATAGAAGATTAGTAGTAGAATTATCTGTTGTGTGTGTGTGTGTGTGTGTGTGTGTGTGTGTATATATATATGTATATATGTAGACACATATATATAATCTTTTCCCTTCTTTCTTTTTTCTTTCCCCCCATCCCAGTTACTCTTTCCTTTTGAGCAATTTCTTCCTCTTTTGCTTTTACAATATCTATTATAGATTTTGGATCTCATTTACTCTTTCAGTTTTTTACACTAGAGAGATAATATGATGTTTGCACATTTGAGTCTGATTTATTTCATGTATGAGTATGGTCTCAAGTTGCATCCATTTACCTGTAAAAGCTTCAAATGTATGGCTGAGTAGTACTCCATTGTATAAAAATACCACATCCTTTTTATCCATTCTGAGGTTGATGGGCATTTGGGTTCCAAGATTTAGCGTTTACAAATTGGGCTGCTATAAACATGGGTGCACATACATCAATTTAGTATGATGTTTTCAATTCTTCTGGGAAAATACCCAGAAGAAAAGTAGCTGGGTCCAGTGGGACTGCTAAACCTAATTTTTTGAGGAGTCTCCACACTGATTTCCACAGTGGTTGTACCAGTCTACACTCCCACCAACAGTGGAGGAGCATTCCTTTTTCCCCACAGCATTTTTTATTGGTTGAAGAAGATAGGTTTTTTTGGTGATGGTCAAGAGGTTCAATGGAGAGGGGAGGGTGCAGGGTCATGGAGGAAAAATAATCAATTAAAAATAATCAATCTTGATATATGTGTGTACTGAGTCCCCAAAATGAAAGTTAATATTATGTATTACAAATGTGTCATTTTAAAAACTGTCAAATTAAGGCTACTATTTCAGAAAGATTGATTTTTTTCATTGTTTTTTGTTTGTTTGTTTTACAGATGTGAAGAGACAGTGGAATACCATCAAAATAAATCATGGCATCAAGATGGAGACATGTGTTTTTGGACTCCACATTCTAATGTGAACATGAAGCTTCCTGGTTTGAAGCTGGCTGAAAATCTTGCTTGTAGCAAGCCCCTGATTGGTCATTTGTTGCTAGATGTACCCATCATGGCTCACACTGCACTTGAATCATATGACTGTGAGAAATTTGAAGGCAGACTGTCTAGGTGTAATGCACACGATTCGCAGCCCCTTCACAGGCGTGTAATTACAAACACTGGGGAGAGACCCTGTGAGCAACGTGGGAAAGCGTCTTCTGATTGCAGTGTAGAAACTCACACTGGACAAAAGCCCCTTGAATGTACACAGGACTCAGACACCTTTGGTATGCCCACTTATGTTCAAATCCAGGAAAGAAATCACAGTGGAGTGCATCCCTTTGTATATACACAATGTGGCAAAGCTTTTAATTCTCATGACTATATTCAAGTACAGGAACGACCTCATAATGGAGAAAAACACTATGTATGTAAACAGTGCCAGAAATCCTTTACTAGTAACACTTTATTTTGTACACATGAAAGAACCCACTCTAAGGAGAAATCATATGTATGTAAGCATTGTGGGAAAGCCTTTGGCAAACCTAGCAATTGTCGAATACATGAAAAAACTCATATTGGTGAGAAACCCTATGTATGTAAGCAGTGTGGAAAAGCTTTCAGCACACACAAGTATTGTCAAATACATGAGAGAAATCACACTGGAGAGAAACCCTACATATGTAACCACTGCGGGAAAGCTTTCAATTTCAAGAGTAATTGTAAAATACATGAAAAAATCCACACTGGGGAGAAACCTTATCTCTGTAAGCAGTGTGGGAAAGCTTTCACCAGACACAGTGATTGTCAGATCCATGAAAAGACTCACACTGGGGAGAAACCCTATGTATGTAAGGAATGTGGGAAAGCTTTTAGGACATACAAGTACTGCAAAATACACGAAAGAAATCACACTGGAGAGAAGCCTTACATATGTGAACAGTGTGGAAAAGCATTCACTTGTAAGAGTTCAATTTGTACACATAAAAGAACGCATACTGGGGAGAAGCCCTATGTATGTAAGCAATGTGGGAAAGCATTTAGTACACACAAGTATTGCCAAATACATGAAAGAAATCATAGTGGAGAGAAACCCTACGTATGTGAAGAGTGTGGGAAAGCTTTCAATTGTAAGAGTTCATTTTGTAAACATAAAAGAACACATACAGGGGAGAAACCCTATGTATGTAAGCAGTGTGGAAAAGCTTTCAGGACACAAAGTGATTGCCACATACATGAAAAAATCCACACTGGACAGAAACCCTATGTATGCAAGCATTGTGGTAAAGCATTCAGTAGACACAGTAATTGTCAAATACACGAGAGAATTCACACTGGGGAAAAACCCTATGTATGTAACCACTGTGGGAAAGCTTTCACTGATAACAGTTCATTTTGTAAGCATAAGAAGATACACTGCAGTGAGTCACTATGTATGTGAATGGTGTGGGAAATCATTCAGTACACAAAATTGTCAAATACATGAAAGAAATGACATTGTAGAGGAAGCCTATGTATTTAAACAATGTGGGAAAACACTACGATGTATTGTCTAATACTGAGTTAAATCACGTTGTTGTAGGACTTCAAAAGCATTGTGGGAAAGCTTTCAGTGTGTGTCATATCAAATACATGAAAGAATTCACAGAGGAGAGAAGCCCTATGTATGCTTCTAGAACACACAGTTATCAAATACATAAAAAAACTCACACTGTTGAGAAACCCTATGTATATAAGCAATGTAGGAAAGCTTTCTGTACACATAGTCACTGTGAAATACATGAAAGAACTCATACTGAATAGAAAGTCTATGTAAACAAAAAGCACTAAAAGCACTAAAGCACTAAATTTCATAGTTATTGCCACATATATATAAGAATTCACACTGGTGAGAAACTCTGTGCATGTAAGAAATGTGTGAAAGAATTATATGCACACTGTCAAAATGTGTGTGTGCACATTGTGCAAAAGATTCCTCCAGTAATCAATGTTCACGGACATTAAAAAATACTACACAATAAATTAACCGTGAGTATGTAATGGTACAGTGAAATGAAAGGTTTCAGAGTGCAAAGAAGCCCTTTCTCTCTAAACAGTGGGAAGTCTTTCAGTATGCAGAGGTATCATTACATAAAAGAATTCACAAGGAAGAAAATGTGAACAGCGTAAAGGTTTTATTTTTTCCACATGTATTCAAATATATGAAAGTATATACCTGGAGGAGAAACCATATGTATATGGTAAATGTGGGAAACACTTTCTTCAGCTTACCTTGAGATATGTGGAGAAACATTGGATAAAAACCCTATGTAGATAATGTGTAATTTCCATAACTTCAGAAAACCTAAACACCAAATAAGTACAAATACAAATTGAGATTGTTCACTTTGACCTGACCCATCATGGAAACATGACATCATGTAGTACAGATGACTCTGAATTGGCATTATATGAGAATACCTCTGACTAGAGGTATTATTATAGAAGAATACAGTATAGTGAGAAACGATGAATGTTTCAAAAGGATGTCCATAAATCTTGAGCTGACTTATATGTAAAAATGCATAGTAGATGAAAATCCCAGTAAATGCATACATTTCTCAGTTGTAACTCATCTTCAAAATCCTTTGAACATGTCTCACATAGTGGGAATCTAAAAAAAGTATTACATGAAAAACTTGATGTCAATTACATATATGTAGAATGTTTCATAAAATACACAATGAAGTGATACATCATATCCTTTGAATATATTGTGTTCATTAATAATTCTTAAAGTAGATCTCTGGATTATGTAAGTTTACTTTTAAGAGCAAGTGTGCTGACACTTCTATGTGTAAGCAGTATTGAGGGAATCGTAATCAAATTAGGTGATACATTCTTCATTTTGGATCATGTTTAACTCACAGATGAATTGCCATGTATTTTTGTATTCTAATAAGCTGAATATTTATGTAATTGTACTGTTTTAATCATTGTGGGAAACTTAAAACAATAGGACACTTAAAACTGTATTTTTATTAATTGAAAATTTCCCTCTAGATTCTATTTATATTCTTCATGCACATGCTTGTTTTCCTTTGTTACAATAGAGTTCATAGAAATATTACATTTTAAAAATATGTGTATATTTTAAATATTTCTGAATATGTATTTTAGACACTTCAACTGTTTACAATTTATAGATTAGCAAGTATTTTTTCCCACATTCTGAGAAGATATCTGCATGTATCCAAACATAACTATCGATTATGTACAGTGTATAATTTTCCTGTTTTTTCCTTTGATGTCCAGAAACATTGTCATGTCTGTACAATTTTAGGATTTTTGTACAAAATAAGTATTTATTTTTCATGCTTGTATATCCATGATTTATTTTGGTAGTGTTACAATATCCAGTAGACTTTTGTCCTAACTTCTGATTTTTGTAATGTTAACAACATCACTGCAACTAATCAGAATCCACTTTGAAATAACATTACTGTTTCAGAGACAGGTACTTCTGTAGGTTCTGTGGGTCCCATCCCATATACAGTTTTCACTCAGATTGGCATCAGAAGCCACTTTTAGCCCTAAATACAAAGTACCAGAAATGCCCTTCTGGTCTGTGCCCAGCAGAACAGCCTTGACACAGTGGCACAAGTAGGCAGTCAACCTTGTCATACGATGGGACAAGGGCATTCACCCACCCTATGATCAGTGTCTAACAGGACCTATCGGTGAGGAACAGAGGAAGCTGTGCAAGGTCCAGGAGACAGTTGTACATGGTCCGGGAACAATCCCAGGCTTTCCCTACCAGAGGGGGACACAGCAACTGGGATAGTGCCATAGAGACAAATGTGGTCACAAGAAGCAGACATCCAAAACATCATCAGCTGCGGACCAGTCTGGGTCCCACACCCAGAGGACAAGATCAACTGTTCACCCAGCACAAATTGTGTGGCAGATATGGCAGGGCTAGCCATTTCTGGGATCTGACTTGGACAGTACCACAGAACCGTTTCATTTGCATTTTCTTTTTTTTTTAATTTTATTTAAAGAGAAAAAAAAGAAAACAACCAAACAGAAAAAGGGTAGCAACAATACAGAATTCCAAAGGCAAAGAACAAAAGAACAAGAACAACAAAACAAAAACAAAAACACTAAGAAATCGCCACTTGATAGGTTACATACTGTCATTATTGGAAATAGTTGTTCAAGCTACAAAATTAAAGTACACAAAGTAGACATTCAAACAGACTATTAACAGTTCTCAACAATCTAACAAAACCAGTAATGTGGTCATCTATCTTACACACTTAAATATACATGCAGTTATATCCTTTAGAGCACTTTCTTTCCCCCTCATATATATATATAATTTTACCCCCTTAAAATAAAATTTAAATATATATATTTATATATTTTATATAAATATATAAAAATATATAAATATATATATATTTATACTTTTATATATATTCCCCATATATAAATATATATAAATATATAAATATAAATATAAATATAAATATTTAAATTTTATTTTAAGGGGGGTAAAATTAAACACAACAAACCAGAACAGAATGGGACCTAAGCATAAATTTCGAAGCTATACAACCAGGGATCTTCACTATCTGTCATATTGTCTCTTGTTTTCTTCCAAATGGTTGTCCATATCTTTGCATATGGAGAGCTCATACTAAATACCACAGCCAATTTTTTTCACAAGATGTGTAGTTAACTGGCTCCCACTTGCTAAGGGAGGAGACATGGGACAGGACGACATGAGACATCTGACTCTCAGCCTGCCCACCAACAGGATCACAGCCACCCCCCAGAGAGGGGAGGAGCTCCTTGTTCTCCTGGTACCCCGAGTCAACTGCACAGTGCAGGTCCTGACGCACCAGGGTCTCTCCCCTTCAGGCCCCCTAAAGTCTGCCATACTCACCTGCTATTTATTTCTGATGAATTGACCATTACATTTCCAAAGTTCTGAAATGGCCATCAGACCACAGAAAAATTCTCTTTAGGCTCCTGTTTGAAACCAGCAGCTACAGCAATCTGCTGGCCTTGCTTCAGGGCCAGTCTTTTTCTTTTGATTAGATTTCTTTATGTTTTGTTCTATTCATCTTTCTGTCTTCCCTCAACTAGCTCTCTTGATTTTACAATACTTTGATATGAATGAACACTGTCTCTTTGTTTTTTGGTTCACTTTGCTTTCTCTTTCATTTCTCCTCTTCTGTGCTCTTCTTAAGCCTTCCAAAACTTAAATGATCATTCTTAGCCTTACAACCTTGCTCCTACTATATTTCTCTGCATTCATCTCTCCGTTTTCCAACCTCTCTCTCTTAGACACCATCCAAACATGGTAAAATTAAACTATAGAGGGTAAGTTATTACATACAAACTCCTGGTAGATGCTGAATTTTGTTATACAAATTTAGAGTTAAAGGTACCAAATTAGTTTTTCAGTTGCTAGGTTGTGACTGATGTTATTGTAATTGCTAATTGTACTACTTTAACTAGGATTTCATACATATTGTAGCCAGTTTTTCTCCCTTACATGAAAACACTTTGATTATCTGGGCTCATAATCATCACAACAAGCCAGTAGCAAAGGATGGGGTGCTGAGCCAAATAAATATCAACTTGTCATCCTTAGTAAATTAGGAAGGTAGGTTCTTTGGAGAGACATAATGACCAAGACCCACCTACACCTAGAAGACCTCTCTGAGGATGTCACCTAGGGAAGCCACCATACAAGGGATAAGCTTTCTACCACAAGAAGGCTACAAACTTCAACACAGAAAATAAAAATACAAAATAAAGAATGACAAGACATGGAAGCAAAATACAATCTCAAATCTCCGGATGTCCAGCCCACACAGGAGAAGTCCAGAGCACAGTGAGATAGAAGAAACTGGAGGTCACACACTGGATCTTTTGGAAATGACAGCAGCAGGAGTGAGAAAAAATGGATGTGATACAGAAAAAAATCTCAGATAAAAAAGGAAATGACAAAAACAAAAGATGTGCTCAATAAATTTAGAGTAATGCCCAGCGAACTCCAAGCAGTGAGCAGGGCCCAGAATCCAGCCACGGGCTCCAGCTGTGCACTCTGGTTGAATCTCAGTGCATAAGAAAAACTTGGAACTTTGCTCCCAGGTGGTAAGACCACACCCTGTGGCTGAAATCACCAGAAGACACATGGAGTCCCCTTGGGCCCAACTGGCCCACACTCAGCAAGTTTCAAGTGGCAAGCAGTTGTCAGCAGTCTGCCCTGGGAGCCAAAAGTGGGCCAGGTGATTCCCAGTGCACCAAGGAAGCTTTGAAACATCACTCAAAACCTGGAAATAGGCATGACTCCAGCTGGCACTGAGGAGTGCCATGCCTGGGACTGTGTCCCGTGCCTAGCAGACACCCTGACCCAGGAAGTCTGCCGGCCCCTTGGGGGACACTCCCTACCTCCTGGACCTAATACTGCTGTTGATCTTCAGCTCCCACCCTTTCTCCCAAAATCTTGGATTACAGTGGATTAACTGTGCTAGGTTGATAGGAGATTCAGTGACTGCCTCACCCAAACAGAAGATCTCAGCAGGCTCTGGTCAGTGTGGTGAGTAAGCCACTAAAACAGAGGTGTACAGTGAGTAAATAGGGCCAGTAGTAAAGCTCCCCCCAAGTAACTGTAAGACCTTCATGAGTCTGACAAGAGTGTGCGTGACACCTTCTTGTACACAGAAAAGATCAGGCAGAATGAGGAGTGTGCCAATAAGGACTCATCCAACTTGAAGAAAATCAAAAGGGCTTATGAGACACACAGGCACACAATAGGGACACAGTACAGCCTCAACTGACACAAACACTATAGACAGGGAGGTTTGATGACCTGGAATAACCTGAAGATAAAGTAATAGCAGAAACTAAAAGTTGACCTACATCAGTACTGCTAGGCTTGTCCGCCCAGGAAGAATATAGAACTCACCCAACAGGCCCTGCACCAGGAAGTCAGGTGACTGGCCCAACTGTTCATTGTGGGACCCAGCAATTGGACAAAATCAACCTTACATTAGGACCCCAAAAGATACACACTACCAACAGTTGACACTAGTGGGTCTGAAGGACCAAATATTAACTCAAAAGGGAAAAATGGCAAAATGAAAAAGCAAAATGCAATCTCAAACATCTAGTCCACCAGGAGCAAGTACAGGAGACCCTGAAATAGGGGACTTCAAAAGTAACACACCAGAAATCTCTGAAAAGACAGTGAGTGAAATAAAAAGCAACTCCATAAGGCTATAGAGGAAATCAAATTAGAAGTACTTTCCCATGTAAAGATAGAAATAACAACCTTAGTAAAGGAGTTGCTGAGCACAGTAAAGAAGAAATAGAGAAAAAAGTACAGGAGCATGGGAAACTCACTGAAACCTTAAATGAACAATATAGAAAACGAGCAGAATTTATGAAACACATTGAAAGAGACACTCAAGAAACAAAAAATCTATTCAAAGCATGCAAAACCATTTAAATGAAGCTGTGGGTAGGATTTCAGACCTCGAGGACAGGATCACAATTAATGATCATGAAAGCATAGAACTTTTAAAAATAACAAAGCAGCATGAATGACAATCCAGCGGCTTCAAGATGATGTCAAGAGCAACAATATAAGATCAATGAGCATCAGTGAAGTTGCCGGAGTCAATGCAAATGACATAACTAGAATATTCAAAGAAGTAATAGGAGAAAATTTCCCAAATATGGGGAAAAATCTGATATGCAGGTAAGTGAGGCATATAGAACACCAAGCAGTCACAACCAACATAAATCTACACCCAGACACATAATAATTAAGATCTTAGACATACAGCATAAAAACAGAATATTAAAGGCTGTTACAGAAAAGACACAACTCACCTATCAAGGAAAATCCATTAGAATCACAGCAGACTTTTCAGCACAAACCCTTAAGACGAGCTTGGCATGAAGTACTTCTTTTTTTTAAATTTTATTTTAAAAAGGGGTAAAATTAAACACAACAAAACAGAACAGAATGGGACATAAGAAAGCATAAATTTCAAAGCTAGACAACCAGAGATCTTCATTATCTGTCATATTGTCTCTTTTTTTCTTCCAAATGGTTGTCCATATCTTTGCATATGGAGAGCTCATACTAAATAACATAGCCAATCTTTTCACAAGATGAGTAGTTCACTGGCTCCCACTTGCTAAGCTGGGTGGAGAGGGAGGGGGGACACGGGACAGGGGACAGGATGACATGAGATGTCTGATTCTCAGCCCACATGCTGGCAGGATCACAGCCGCCCCCCAGAGAGGGGAGGAGTTCCTTGTTCTCCTGGCACAGTGCAGGTCCCTGAGGCACCAGGGTCTCTCTCCTTCGGGCTGCCAAAAGTCTGCCACACTCACAGCTGCCACCCAGAGAGGGGAGGAGCTCCTTGTTCTCTTGGCACCCTGAATCAACCACATGGTGCAGGTCCCAAGGCACCAGGGTCTCTCTCCTTCAGGCCACTGAAAGTCTGCCACACTCACAGCCACCTGAGTGTGGCAGACTTTCAGCAGCCCGAAGGAGAGAGACCCTGGCATGCCGGGACCTGCACCGTGCAGATGACTTGGGGTGCTGGAAGAACAAGGAGTGAGGTATTTCAAGCCCTGAAAGAAAACAACTTTCAACCCAGACTGATGTACCCAGCAAAACTTTCACTCAAATTTAATGGAGAAACAAGATACTTCCATGACAAAGAACAACTGAAGAAATTCATGTCCACCAAACCAATCCTAGAAAGAGTATTGAAAGACATACTAGACAAAGATAAAAGTGACCACAATCCCCAGAACAACAACAGAAAGAAACCACCAGGTAGGACAAGCAATTAAATAAGGGGGAAAAGCAGAAAGCAAACAAGTGGAACATAACATGGCAAAGTCAAGCCAGTACATATCAGTGATATCCATAAATGTAAATGGCCTCAATTCACCTATCAAAAGAAATCAGTTGACAGAATGGATCAAGAAACATGATCCCACAATATACTGTATATAAGAAACACATCTGACTCAAAAAGAAACTAATAGATTAAAAGTCAAAGGATGGAAAACAGTATTTCATGCAACAGGAAACCAGAAAAAAGCAGGGGTAAATATTCTATGTGCAGACAATGTGAACTTCAAACCTAAAATGATTGAAAGAGATAAAGAAGGTCACTACATACTTGTTAGTGGAAAAAGTGAAGAGGGAGAACTAACAATTATAAATATATTCACCAAACACAGGAGCACCCAACTATACAAGACAGATACTAATGGACATGAAAAACCAAATACACAAGAACACAATTATAACAGGAGACCTTAACAGCCCATTGTCACAAAGAGATAGATCAACTAGACAAAAAGTCAGCAAAGAAGTAATAGAACTGAGTCATACCTGTGAGCAATTGGACTTAGTAGATGCTTATAGAGTGTTCCACCCAACCACATCAGAATACACATTCTTCTCAGCTTCACATGGGACATTCTCCAAAATAGACCATATATTATCCCATAAAATATTCTTCAGTAACTGCAAAGTTATTGAAATTATCCCATGCATAATATCTGACCATAGTGCACTGAAATTGGAAATTAATGGCAAAAGAAATTGCAAAACCAGCATGAATACATGGAAATTAAATAACAACCTCTTGAACAACCAATGGACTACAGAGGAAATTAAAGAAGAAATAAAGCAATACCTATAATTCAACAAAAATGTGGAAACAACACACTGTACTCTGTAGGATGCAATGAAAGCAGTCTTAAGAGGGAAGTATATAGCAATAAATTGTCATATCAAGAAAACAAAATGAGCACAAATAAACAACTGAATGCTTCATCTCAAGCTTCTAGAAAAGGAAGAGCAAATTAATCCCAAAGCTCATAGAAGAGAGGAAATTGTAAAGATTAGAGCAGAAACCAATGCATTTGAAACAAAAAAATACAAAGAATTAATGAATTAAAAAGCTGGTTTTTTGAGAGAATAAACAAAATTGACAAACCTCTAGCTAACTTTATAAAGAAAAACTATGAAAAACTCAAATTCATGCAAAAAGGTCTGAAAAGGGGGAAATTACTACAGATCCTATGGAAATTCAAAAGATCAGGAATACCTACTTTGAAAATCTCTACTCACATGGAGTGAAAAACACAGAGGAAATGAACAGATTTCTAGAAACATGAACTACCAAAGCTCAACCAAGAAGACATAGCAATTTTGAATAACCCAATATCAGCTATTAAAATTGAAAACATAGTAAAAAACTCACCAGCAAAAAAAAGCCCAGGTCCTGATGGATTTGTGGCTCAATTCTACAAGAAATTTAGAGAAGATTTGATGCCAATACTCCTTAAACTCTTCAATGAAATTGAAAAGCAAGCAATCCTCCCTAAATCATTCCTGGAGGCAAGTATTACTCTGATACTAAAACCAGAGAAAGACTCAACCAAAAAGGAGAACTATGGGCCAGTCTCACTAATGAACATTGATGCAAAGAATCTCAATAAAATACTGGCAAATAGAATGCAGCAAATCATCAAGCAGATTATACATCACGACCAAGTGGGATTCATTCCAGGAATGCAGGGATGGTTTAACATATGCAAATCAATAAATGTAATATACCACATCAGCAGAGCCAAAAACAAAAACCACATGGTCATCTCAATAGATGCAGAAAAAGCTTTCGATAAAGTCCAACACATGTTCATGATAAAAACCCTTCTGAAACTCGGAATACACGATGTCTACCTCAATTTTGTAAAGGCCATGTATGACAAACCAACAGCCAACATTATACTAAATGGACAAAAACAAAAGCTTTCACTTTAAAATTAGGAACAAGACAAGGATGTCTACTATCACCACTCCTTTTTAATATAGTTCTGGAAACACTAGCAAGGGCAATCAGAAAAGAGAGAGAAATAAAAAGAATAAAGATAGGAAAGGAAGAAGTTAAATTATCACTGCTTGCAGATGACAGGATATTCTATATAGAAGGCCCAAAAAAGTCCATTAAAAGACTACTAGAGGTAATAAACAAATTCAGCAGTGTAGCTGGATACAAAGTCAATGCTCAAAAATCAATAGCATTCCTGTACACAAACAAAAAACTCACTGAGAGAGAAATTATGGAAATATCATCCTTCACAATAACATCTAAAACAATGAAATACTTAGGAATCAGAATCAGCCTAAGAATGTAAAAGACCTATGTGCTGAAAATTATGGTATGCTAAAAAAGGAGATTGAAGAGAATATTAAAAAATGGAAGGATATTCCTTGCCCTTGGCTAGGAAGAACCAACACTGTGAAAATGGCCATATTCCCAAAACTGTTATACAGATTTATTGCAATCCCAATCAAAATACCATTAACATACCTCACAGATCTAGAGAAAACACTCTTAAAATTTATTTGGAAACAGAAGAAATCTAGAATAGCAAAGGCAATTCTGGGCTACAAAAGCAAGGCAGGAGGCATCTGAATTCCTGACTTGAAACTGTACTACAAAGCCACAGTGATAAAATCAGCATGGTACTGCCAAAGAAATAGACCTGAGGATCAGTGCAACAGATTAGAAGATGTGAGCACAACTAGAAAGACACTCAGCCACCTGATATTTGACAAAGGATCTAAACATGTTCATTGGAAGAAGGATAGCCTCTTTAATAAGTGGTGTTGAAAAAATTGGCTCTCCACACACCAAAGATTGAAACTAGACCCATGCCTATCACCATGCACAAAACTAAAGTCTAAATGAATCAAAGACCTAAATGTTAAATGGATCAAAGTAGATTTAGAAACACTAAATCTACTGGAAGACAAGGTAAGTAGAAGTCTTGGAGACATAGGGGTATGCATAGAGTTCATGAACAAAACACAAACTGCACGGGAAACACTTCAGAGAATCAACAACTGGGATCTCATATTATTGAAAAGTTTCTGCACTTCAAGAGAAATCACCAACAGAGTGAAATGAAAACCCACAGAATGGGAAAGAATTTTAGCCAACAACCCGTCAGACAAAGGACTTATATCCAGAACATATAAAGAATTGAAAAATATAAAGCTCCCAAATTCAAAGACCCTCTCCAAAAATGGGCATCTGAGATGAACATATAGTTCTGACATGAACATATACAAATGAAAAATAAATACATGAGGAAATGTTCACCAGCACTGGTCACTTGAGAAATGCAAATTAAAAGAACACTGAGATTTCATCTCACTCTGAAAGAATAGCTGCCATCACGAAATCAACTGATAACAAATGTTGGTGAGGCTGCGGGGAAAAAGGAACACTGTTCCACTGTTGGTGGGAGTGCAGACTGATGCAACGACTATGGAAATCAGTATGGAGAATTCTCAGGAGACTAGGATTGGAAGTTCCACTCAATCCAGCTGTTCCCCTCCTAGGTATTTTCCCAGAAAAACTGAAAAGGTCATGTCACAATGATATATGTGCACACATGTTCATAGCAGCACAATTTGTAATAGCTAAATCTTGGAAACAACTAAGATGCTCTCAGAGTGGATGAAAAAGATGTGGTATTTTTATACAATGGACTATTACTCAGCTATAAAAAAGAGTGATCTTGAGGTAAATGGTAAGTGATCGTAGGTAAATGGAGACATCTTGATACTATCCTCAGTGAAATAAATAAGAATCATATTTATAAATATCACATTGTGTTTCTAGTGTAAAAAGTAATGAGAAATGTAGGAGTAATAAAACCCAAAATGTTTAATTGCTATTGTAAAAAAGAGAGGAAAAGTAAGTCCTCTAAAGGATATAATTGCATGTATGTTTAAGTGTATAAGATAGATAACCATATTACTAAGTTTTTGTTGGATAACATTGAACGGAACTGTTTGCAGTCTCACTGTTTGAATGTCCACTTTGTATGCTTTAATTTTGTAATTTGAACAACTAGTGCTAAGAGGACAGTATGTAATTTATCAACTAGTGATTTCTTACTGTTTATTTTATTTTTAAAAAATTATGTATTATTTCTACCCTTTTTATGTTTTGTTCTCTAAATAAAAAATAAATTTAGAGTGGATACATAAATAAAATAGAGAGCATAGGAAAATGATAGAAACCATGACTGTCCAACATCGGAAAGAAATGGGAGCCTTGAAATAGATTCAGAGAGATTCCATGAGTGTAAAAATTCCATTGAAAGTGTGTGCAATAGATTGAATGAGGGAAGAGCTAGAATGTCCAATCTACAAGGCAGAGTTGCATTTACCGACCATGAAAAGAAAGATGTCTTAAAAATAGCAGGGGACCATGAAAAATTGGTCCAACAGCTGCAAGATGAAGTAAAAAACAACATAAGATTTAGAGGAGTTAATGAAAAAGCAAGAGAGTGCAAACACTGTAAAATACTTCTTCATAGAAGTAATGACAGAAAACATCCAAAAGATAAAGGATTTGACATACAAATAAGTGAGAATACATAACTCCAAGTAGGCAGGACCAAAATAAATCTGCAGCAAGGCATATAATAATCAAGATTCCAGAAATTCATTGCAAGAATGTAACATTAAGTGGTTAGAGAAAAGAAACAAGTGTTCCATAAAGGAAAATCAATTAGAATCATAGCAGACTTTGCAACACAAACCCTATCATTAAGGAGAACTTGAAGCATTTTAGGTTCTAAAAGAAAACAACCTCCAATCTGGATTCATGTGCCCTGAAAAAAATCTTTAAAAATCAATGGAGAAAAAAGATACTTTCAAGACAAAGAATAACTGCAGAAATTCATGGCCACCAAAACAGCTCTTCCAAAAGATCTGGAGGATATATTAGGAAAAAAAAATTGAAGACCACAATTCAAAGGACACCAATAGAAAGAAGACACCACGCAGGGCAAAGAAACAGAGGGGGAAATGCAGAGTATAAACAACAGGAAAATAATATGAGAATGCTAAGTCAGTGCATGTTAATTATAACCATCAACGTAAACGTAAATGGTCTCAATTCACCAATTCGCCCCCCCAAGAACCAGATTGGATCAAGAAACAAGATCCAACAATATGTTGCATAACAGAAACACATCTAATTCAAAAGCAATTCATAGACTAAAAGTGAAAACGAAACTCCATGCCACAGGAATCCAGAAAAAATGTAAGGGTAGCTATTCTATTTTCAGATAAGGTGGACGTTAAGCCAAGAATGATCAAAGGAGAGAAAGAAAGTCACTACATACTTGTTAAGGAAAAACTCCAAGAAGAAGATATAAGAATCATAAATATATGTGCATCAAATACTGGTGTACCCAACTACATATTCCAATTTTCTGTAGGATTTTTTTCATGAATGGGGTGTTAGACTTTGTAAAATGCTTTTTCTATATCTATTCTGATGTACATATGATTTTTGTCTTTGACTCTGTTGATATGGTATATTACATTTATTGATTTGTGTACATTGGACCATCCCTGCACCGATGGGATTCTACATGCATGGTGAATAATCTTGATGATATGAGGTATTCTGTTTGCCAGTATCTTACTGAGGATTTTAGCATCTACATTCATTAGGGAGATTGACCTGTAATTTTTTTTTGTTGTATTCTGCTCTGATTTGGGTATCAGGGTACTATTTGCTTCCAAGAATGACTTTGTCAGTATTGCTACACTTTCAATTTCATTAAAAAGTTTCATCAGTAGTGGCTTAGATTTTCTCTAAATTTTTTTTTGTAGAATTCAGCAATGAATCTGTCAGGACCTGGGCTTTTCTTTTTTGGTAACTTTTAAATTACATTTTCAATTTTATTGACTATCATTGAGTTATTTAGAATTTTTTACATCTTGCTTCAGTTTCACCAACTCATATGTATCTAGAAATGTATTAATGTCTTCTATTTTCCATCTTTTTTTAAAAAAAGAAATTTAATTTTATTTAGAGAGAAAAAAAGCAAAACAGAAAAAAGGGTAGAAATAATACAGAATTTCAAATAAAACAGTAAGAAATCACTAGTTGATAAATTACACATTGTCCTCTTAGAAATAGTTGTTCATGTTACAAAATTAAAGCATACAAAGTGGACATTCAAACAGTGAGACTGCAAACAGTTCTGTTCAACGATCCAACAAAAACTTAGTAATACCATTATCAATCCTACACACTTAGACATACATGCAGTTATATCCTTTATAGCACTTTGTTTTCCTCCTTTTGCTTTTGAAGTCCATTATCTGTTTAGTTATATCATGTTTCAGCTTGCTCAGTACCCTAATGATCTGTTGTTATTTCCTTTTTAATCACCTTATATAATTCTCTTGTTTTGTTTTTGAGTTTCTCATCCATGACCCATGGATCAGCTTTGGTGGACTTGCGAGTTTTTGGAGATATTTTGTTACCTTGTTTTCTCATGTTCTATTGTTTTTTTATTTAATTTTTTTAAATTAACTTGGAGGTAGTAATATATAACAGAACAGGATGGAATAAAGCCAATTGAGACAGTGTAGTGAAATTGGTACAGAACTTCACAGCAGGTTACTGGGATAACGGTAATAGGTACCATTGTATATCTCGTTATCTTCACAATAGTTGTTCTTTCAATCAAGTATAGCAAAATCAAAAGAAATACAGAATATTATAGTACTTGTCAAAGCAGAATATTGAATAGAGTAATACCATTAGTCAGGAAAAATCAAAATGGCAATAAAAATATTTGCCTTCAAAGAGATAGTGGAAGGAACTCCCCCTTATTTGCTATATTACATGTGGTCACCCTCCTAAGAGACGCTCAGATCTCTGGCTTCCACTTGCTAATGGAGCAGGGTAGGAAATGCCATGTTTGATTTTTAGCCCACGTGCCGGTAGGCTCACAACCATTTACCGTGCCGGCAGGCTGGATGCTTGTTTTCAGCGCCCTAAGTTCCAACATGGCGTGCATCTCAGGAAACGCTGTTGCTTCTTGCTCTAGGGTGGCCGCGGTATTTTCCATCTTATTAGAGTACAATTTCTCAAAGTATTGATGATCTTCTGGATTTCCATAGGTTCTGTTGTGATTTCACCCATTTCATTCCTAATTGAAATGAATTAGGGGATAGGGGAAGAAAGAGTAACATATACTATGCACAGGTACAGACTTTCTCTGTTGAATGTGGTCATTATGTATGTATGAAATTTACCAATAAAATTAATCAAAATATATAAAAATATTCTGTTTTCATTGTCCCAAGCATTTAATGTGCTGGACAGAACACAACCCCAAGTGGCTGGAAAGGCCCTCTCATTTCAGGAATCTGAAAAATGGCTGTGGTTTGGTTTTCCAGTGAAGAGAAATCTTTTAATGTCTATTATCAGGCACTCAGAGGAATGATTGAAATTGGACATGAGGAGGCAGTGTGAGTAGGGGTCTCAGCACAGCACTCCGCAAACGCATCTCTGCCCACTGGATGCCACAGCCACCCAGAAACTAGAGTGTTTGTTAAGAAGTGGAGCATTGACAATCTAGAGAGGTGCTGAGAAGAGAATTGGTTGACTCAGTGGAAGCTTTTGGAATATTCAGTGATTAACATGACTAGTAGAGGCTAACAAGGTTAATGTGAAATTACACTGGTGAGGAGAAATGCGTTCAAGCAGTAACCCATGAGACATATTGTGCTGGATGATAAAGGGGGCTTGGAAGGTTAGATCAATGTTAGTGGCTATTGGGTCATTTATCAGCTTATATGTACCTTTATAAGGAGTGAGACTTGGGCATATATCTCGAAGAGGAATAGTTGGATCAAATGAATGTTATACTTTTAGTTTTTGGGGAAACATTCATACTGATTTCCGTAATGGTTGTACTAATTTACATTCCAACCAATATTTTAGAAGGATTCATTTTGCCTCCCAGTTTTGCCAGCCTTTGTCATTATCTGATTTCTTGATGATAACCATTCTTTCTGGAGTAAAATGGAATCTCAGTGTTTTAATTTGTGTCTCTCTAGTGTCCAGTGATGTTGAACATTTTTGTGTATATATTGGCCATTTGTACCTCTTCAGAGAAACATGTTTCATTTCAGTTGTCCATTATTTGATTGGGGTTTTTGTTACAGGTGGTTTAAGCTTTTTGAGTTCTAAATATTAATTCTCTGTGAGCAAATCAACTCTGTATGAAGGACAATTTTTTATGCTCTGTATGAGGGAAATCTCAGTTCCCCACTATCACAAGAACACACAAGAAGTAGACAAAATAACTGATGAAGAAATATGAAGATTGATCCAAATCCAAGAACTAATGCACTTAACAGATACTCAGAGTCTCCTCTCAATAATATTTTCTTGTTTTTAAAGGTATCTCTGAGTAATTCATCACTTGCCCAATTTTCTAAGACTGAAAGTTTGTTCACACATTAGTCTCTTCTGCTGTTTATGCAAAAAGTACAAATTTTAATCTTCTGTATTTCTCTTTAGTACATTTTTATGGACTCTTATTCTTTGATAGAGTGATCATAGATATTTCGTATCTGTATCTTCACTTGAGCTAGCATTTTTTTAGTGTCTTCTGTAAACTCTGTGATTGTTTTATTTGGTCCCTTATCTGTTAGTTATACCTATTTCTTTGAGCTCACTACGTGCCTTACTGATCTGATTTTAAATCATTTTTAACATTTTGAAAAATGAAGCTTTATGGCTTTTGATTGCCTCTGCCTGAGTCCCTTGCACATTGGTAGTATTTGGAGTCATATTTTTGCCTCCTGTTTTCATATTTCTCTCTCTCTCTCTCTCTCTCTCTCTCTCTCTCTCTGTGTGTGTGTGTGTGCATGTGTGCTAAGGTGTACAGGTTGATTATAGTGGAAATACTTTGTTGCTAATCTGGATATATGTTAAGTTAGTGTTTGCTTCTCAGTGATGCACTTCTGAGTATAGCTGCCTATTGGACTTTGTCTCTGTCCCAAGATGTAACCACCTTCATTAATTTGGGAGAGTCAGATGCCATATAGTTACACTAGCACCTGATTATCCGAGAATAGATTTCAATATTGTCAATGACAATTCATAGCAACAACTATACCATCCTGGTGATAGCAACAAAATCAGTAATAATAATTGCATGTGAGAACAACATAATATTAACTGGATATTAACATAGTATAAGATTTGTGGACTGCATGGGAGGAGAACAAGAAGTCAACAAGAAGACCAGCCTTCCCTGCACATCAGCACCATGCCTGGGCAGCTGTGGGGAGAACCAGACAGCAGACTTTCCCCAAGAGTTGGTACCATTCACAGTCTGTGCAGGAGGAGAATGAGAAGTCAACAAGAAGTCAAGCCCTCCCTGCAAGCCAGCACCATGTGCAGGCTGCTGGAAGGAGAACAAGATGCCAGCCTCTTTTTAGCACTGCAGGCCGGGAGCCAAAAAGGGCCAACTCCACCTCTGACATAAGTGATCAGCTGATCTGGAGAAACACAGGCTGAGGTGATAGCTATTGAGGTAAAATATAACTTAATGCGTGTAGTGTTTTGTGTTTCACTGACCTTGCAGACCTAAAACCAGTAGTCTGATTATCTATTAGGACGATAACGTCTGGCAGCTGCCATGAACTGTGGCCCCCACCATGACACCCTGCCTTGGAGCCAACTGAGTATGGACTGAAACCAGCAAAAACTATCTTTGCTTAAGTCTTACCAGTGAGAGCATCGCGGACTGACTCTCTGGGACCGGGAACCTCCCGGACCCGCAGAGTGGCCTGCGCTGTTTGGACTGGAAACTTTGCAGAGACCGGCATCTCGGCCTGACTATTTGGGACTGGTAGGCCCACCCTTCATCCACAGGGAACTTCCCGGAGACCAGCATCTTGGCCAGGTCTGTTTGGGGCCCGTAGCCCCACCCTTCACCCGCAGGAAATCTCCCAGAGACCAGCATCTCGGCCTGACTCTTTGGGACCGGGAAGCTCCCGGACCTGCAGAGTGGCCTGCGCTGTTTGGATTGGGAACTTTGCAGAGACAGGGATCTCAGCCAGGTCTATTTGGGACCGGGAACGTGGCAGAAAACAGCATTTTGGCCTGACTCTTTGGGACCTCTAGGCCCACCCTTCACCCACAGGGAACCTCCTGGAGACCTGCCTGGGACAAAGTATGGTGGCCTGGCCTGCCTGAGATTCCACAGGCTCTGGGTTGACCACATCCAGCATCTGCCTTACAACTTAGGGAGCCAGGAGCCCACAGAGGGGAGTTAGGACCCTATGAGGAAGCCAAGAGCCTGTGGGCAAGCCAGTGTCCCTCCAGGAACTGAGGGTGCAAGAGGTAATTCACCACACATGCAGAGAAAGCATTGGAACACAGCTCAAAGCAAGGAAATATAGAAAAATGACAAAAGGAAAGACCAAAAGGCAGGCTCAAAACTCTAGCCTTCCCCAGTAAAGCTTAGAAGCCGTGTACATAGAAGAAAAAAGAAGCCATACACGTAAAATGTCTGAAATGATATCAAATGAAATAAATATGCAACTAGGGAAAGCTATGAAGAAATTCAAATAAAAAATACTTGCCCAGGTAAAAGAAGAATTGATAAAAATAGTGAAAGAAATAGTGAACACATCTAGTGAAAACACAGCTAAAAAATTAGAGGAACAAAGCAAACAGATAGAATCCCTGAATGAAAAATATAAGAAACAAACAGAATGCATAAAGCAGATTCAAAGAGATATACAGGAAATCAAAAATTCTATTGAAAGCTGTAAAAACTGCCTCAATGAAAGTGAAGATAGAATTTCAGACCTCGAAGATAAGATTGCAGCCAGTGAGGAGGAAAGCCAAAATCTTTTAAAAATAACAAAGAGTCAGGAAATAACAATTCAACACATGCAAGATGATGCAAAGAAAAATAACATAAGATTAATAGGGATAAATGAAAAAGAAGGGGACAGCCCAAATGATATCAGGAGGATATTTACAGAAGTAATAGCTGAAAACTTCCTAAATATGAGAAGAGAAAGTGACATCTGGATAAGTGAAGCATATGGAACTCCAAACAGCCATAACCAAAATAAAACTACACCCAGACACATAATAATCACCATCCCAGAAATCCAACATAAGAATAGAATACTAAAAACTGTGAGAGAAAAGACAGACCACCTATAAAGGAAAACCTATCAGAATCATAGCAGACTTCTCAACACAAACAATGAAATCAAGAAGACCATGGAGTGAAGTATTTCAGATCCTGAAGGAAAACCACTTCCAACCCAGACTGACATACCCTGCAAAACTGTCCTTCAAAATGGATGGAGAAATAAGATACTTCCATGACAAAGAACAGCTGAAGAACTTCATGAACACCAAACCAACCCTACAAAGAATACTGAAAGACATTCTAGATACACACGGGATAAAACCACCAAGCAAGGCAGACAATTAAACAGAAT